>JACEIK010007159.1:19979-39598 GCA_018107945.1 Datura stramonium
TGCTTTGAAACATGAGGGGATTACACCCATAAATATATCATATAAAATTTCATAAAATTGAGTTAAAATCTTATAAATCTATATACTTGAATTAGAACTTGAATTCATGAACTTGAGAAGAAATTTGGGCATGAGAGTGAAAGAAAACTCTTATTCATAGCTCTACATACCTTGGTAGACTGATTCTCTAACTATCCTTGAAAGCCCTAGAGAATTAGGGAAGAAATTGAAGGATTCTAGCTTGATCTTCAAAGGGAATCTCTAAACTTTGCATGCATGGGAGTTTAAAGAATTAGAATAGGCTAAACCCTCTTAAAACACTCCTTTTAGGGCTTAAAACGACGTAGTATAGTAGTTAAAAGCATAGGAGATTACAAGTTTTCCCATGAGAATTGGGCAGAAACTGAACGACTAGGCGATCTGATTGTACGGGTGACGGGCTGTCACACACTCGACGGTCCGTTAATACCACCATCACCTTTAAATAGTAAGGCTGAGTGAAAACCTCCCTTTGATGGTAGAAGTTATGGGCCGTCACTCCTTCGACGATCTCTTAGGTCCACCGTCAAGATCTGAACCCAAAAACATCCAATGACGGTCCAAATGATGGTTCGTCAATGGTCTGATGGTCGTCACCATCACCGTTAGGGCCGTGATGGGCCGTTAGTCACACCATCGGATCTTGACATCTCCAGTGACAGTCCATCGCCTGTTTGACGACCTTCACTTACAGCATTAGGGATATGACGGGCCGTCAGCTACACTATCACTCCCTGCACCAGACCTGCAATTTCAATTATTCTTCCTTCAAAAAGCTATTTCGAGGTCCAAGGTGTTACACCTCTTTTGCAGCTGTATCAATCAACCGCACAGTCATCTTCCTTTGACAGGCATACTCTAAAACAATAACATGACTTAAATATTGCAATACTTATGACCACGCTCTATAGCACGAACTATTAGTAAAAGAAGTGAAACGACTCCTAAATTTTATTGTTGTTCCTTTCTATAAGTATGGTACACAACATACCCATAAGAAAGACTCTACTAAACATGAATTTGTGGGACTCCCTGGGACATGACTTCTCTCTGATATCAAGTTTGTCACACCCCAAAACTAAGGTAGGGCGCAACTGGAATCTCAACTCCAAAGTGATCGATAAAATGGCTATATAACGTCTGAACTATAACCCATGGGACAATAGGGCCACATGTCACAGTCAATCATAACATAGAAATAGACCGACTAGGTCTCAACAAACATAACAAAGATAGTATGCCGATAAGGCCATGATAGAAATTGAAATAAACTGCAGAAGGCCAGCCAAGCCACAAACTAAGTTGAAACTGAACCATTGTAAAACTAGTCTACAAATTCCTCTAAAAGAGTAAATAATACTGAATGCACGGGACAGGGCCCCGACCTACCCATATGTACATAAAATACTCAAAATTACCAAACCAAACATAGGTCTCTTGAAAGAAAAGAGTATACTAACTCTTCATTGGATCTGGGCTCTTACTTTATTGGCCTATCTGAGCTCTTGTCTGCACCTACAACACGGTTGCAGGGGTCCCTAGGCAAAGGGATGTCAGTGCAAAAAATGCACCGGTATGTAAAACTGAAAGTTGTAAATAAAAAAATGCCAAAGATAACTGAACCAGAGAAGGAAATAGCAACAACCTGACACTCTGGAACCTATCAGCATAATCAATGGAAAATGACAGCTAAATAGAACTCAAAAGATAAGGTAGAGAGAGATACTCTATAACACTATAACTAACTAGCCTATATGCAGACTCTATGCATGAGTATAACATAACTGATTCATATGCCAATACTTCCCATAGTTTGACCAGCGTTTATGAGTATCGACTTGGTGGATACCTAATACTTGGACCAAGATTTAAGTATGGCTGCCTAATACTCGGACTAGGACTTTAAGAGTTGCGTGAAACTTGGACCAGGAGTTTACGGCTGTCTTGATACTTGGACAAGGATTTTCATACATTTTACTTCACACATTCAGCCATCTGATACTCGGACTAGAGAGGATGTATGACATTGTACAATTAGCCATTTGATACTTAAAGCAGAGAGGGCGTTCGGTAAATAAAATGCAAATCATGCAAGTGAGCAACAGAACAATGCAATATATATTTAACTCAGATACCAGGTCCAACTCAGAGGACCTACTGAACATAACACCCTAGAAACTGATAGAAAGGGGACACAAAAGATAACTTGACTTGAAAGCTTAACATGAACATGAGACTCCAGGAATATAACATAGGACCTCGCTTACTGGTTCTTAGAACCAACTTTGGATACGTAGACTCAACTTTAGAATATTTGTACTGCAAATTAATACTTTAGATTTAATTTATAAAGCTTAGACACAACTTGAACTCAACTGGGAGAACTCAGACTAAATTATGGATACTTAGCGTCAATGTTCGCTACTTTAGCACTCGGTAACTCAGTAACTTGTACAATAACTTAAGGAATAGGACTTATGGAATTTTTTTAAGCCTTAAGAACTTTGAAATGTATATACATAACGGTAGGTGACCATATCAAAGAATCGCTGTGTTGGTATCCTCTTTTACCCTTACTAGCTTGAATTCATTCTTAGCATACATGATTCTTATGTCGCCGTCTTAGCTTCACATTTATAATTTCATAAGGTGGAAAGAACTTCATACATGATAAACATAACATATAACATAATGTAAAGGACCAGCTAATAATGCCCATGCTGAGGGATATCCTACTTGATGTACGACTACAACAACAAATCGACACAACATTACACTCTAAGTGTCTTTTTGGGCTAGATATAATCTCAACATTTAGCTTCAATTAAACATGGGACTCAAATCTTAAATATATCTTAACATATTTCCTCAACACATATGACAATTTTGCTGGCCCATTCAACTAACAATGCACGAATCGTGCTTGAAAGAACAATGGATAGGACGCGTTGCATACATTTTTCTGAAAAATTTTCCTTAGTCGATTTCCTACTTCAATGACCAGAAGTCAACCTAATTAATTCATTGAATTTATAGGTCAAAAATAAGATTCATATGTAGCACAAAATTCAGCCCAAAATACTTACCAAAGGCATTCAAAACAGCAACAACAACACATGGAAACTTCAACAACTATAGTCATTTTCGTTACTAGTTTTCACCAGCTTTTGAGGGGAAAAGAAGAGGGAAACTTACCTATCTTCTTCTGAAATTCTTCCCCTCAATATGAGGTATATTTTCATCCAAATAAATTGCCAAAAATCCTAGAAAAATCTAGCAAGAACTCTGCTTAAAACACGACAGCTCATGTAGCTGCCAAATTCCACCTTTTTGCTTGTAAGTTGAGGGGCTTAAAGCAGGTAAGATTCTTACCTTTCTTCTTGGATTCAATCCTTATTCAAAGATGGACATATAGGCAGTATAACTAGCTCAAATGTAGAAAATCACCTCCAAATCACTGCCTAAAACGACCTAAAAAACATCCTTAACTCACCTTGCACACTTGGAACTAACTCTGAAGTTGTCTTGTGTTTAGATGGAGTTTAACTTGATGTTTCCTCTTCAATTTTCTTTTTTCTAGGTACTATAATTGAGAGGGAAATAGAGTCCTTAGCAAGCAGGTCGAATTGAGTTAGAATGGAAATGTTTTCCACAAGTAAAAATATGATTTTTAAGTAAGTAGGGCTGTGGAGGCACTAGGGCGTCATACTCATGTCACTACCCGTGAGTGCTTGGGTAAAATACCCATAACTTCTTACTCCAAATTTTGATTGACGAGTGGTTTGATGTTCTGAAAACTAGTCTCAAAGTTCTTTAACTTGATAGGTTGCGGTGCTTCTAACTCATTATAGATTGGGAGATATGATCGTCTAAATTTAACCCTTAGTTATAAACTTCACACACTCTTCGCTTTTTCGTTTGTACATGTTTTGCTCCTCACCTACAACTGATATACAACCTGTACTTTTCTTATGATAGTATATAAATATCAAATAATCATAAAAAAATTTCGGGGGTGGAACAAAATTGACATTAACAAAGGTAATTTTGCAATTGGTGAAGGGAAATTGGTCTCTAAATAATAAATATAATTATCGAAATATTTTCCATTGCTAAAGGATATTAACTTTTGATGTCAAGACATTTGTGACCAATGATGATGAGATTTTTTCCAATTGTTATTGACTTATAGATACTAAATTTGAACTTTTAACAACTAAATTTTTCCTTTTTAAAAGCCATTTTTCTATTAGTGAGCATTGATTACTACTGGCAAAGGAGGAACTAGCAATTTCTCTTGACTTGAAGTGTCAAGCAATTTCAAAGCCCCGAATGGTATCTGGGCACATACTTCAATTGATGATTTAATGATGTTGGGAGGTTAACCTAGTGATTGAGTGAGGATGGACCCAATTACTATGGTTGGGGTTAGTTTGATCATTGGGTCCCCTCATGGAGGTGCTGAGCATTGATTGACTCCAGAAGCAGGTTGTTCATACCCTACCTTTTGTTGATTTTTGGTTAAATTGTTGTAGGAGTGGACCTGTTGAGTGATATCACTTTAGCAACCTAGCTTTTCCGAAGAATATCTGATCTTATAGAGGAGACGAGACTAGAAGTCCATGATTTGAAGAGTTAGTTTACTCAAATGATCACCACCCTCCTTCAGGTAGGCTGATTGTTGTCTTATTTCTCATATTTTTTAATAATGGTGTCATTAACCACTAATTCATCTTGTAGGTTATCTCTTTATTATCACTACCATAAAAAGGGCCAATGACTAGTCAGCTATGCATGTGGCTTATTCTGGTGAAGTTAAGCTCCTTAAAATATTAGTGGATTCCCTTCAAACTGTGGTGTCTGTTCTTTGATATGTAAATTCACAATTCCAAGTTGACAACGAGATGCTGCAAATTATAAGGACCTTTTTGGCCTAACAACTTTGGGAGATACAAAGGGAACATGAAGAGCAATTGTCTGAACTTGTCGGGACTAATGTAAAACTGCAAGGGTAAGTTTCCTTAAGGGAGGAAGAATGCATCTTCCTTAAGTCAATGAACGAAACCCTATATGAGAAGGTAGCTCAACTAGAGGTTGACTTGGAATTGGTTTGGGAGCTTCATGATTGGGATGAGGTTGGCAAGCCAAGGCTAGAGGCCAAACTTAATGTAATGAGTGCAACACAAAATTAATAAGTATGTGGTCGAATTAGATCGGGAATGGGTGCCCTTGAAGACCCGGATCAACATTCTTCTAAGGTCTAAGATGGTAGACTTGACCTTTCCTACACCATTAGTAAATTGAGGCTATTGCTAATACTGGATGGGAGCCCTAGAAAATTTTTATCAGGAGACTAATAGGATGACTCTAAAAACAAAGACTCCCTATGCCCTTTGGACAATGAAGATCTCCCGTATTCTCCTCCTTTAGTCTGATGATTTTCCTATATTATAGACTTTTGGGCTAGCCCTTTCAATCTTTTGTCAGCTTGTTTTGTTGAAGTTTTTTTTTCGGGGTTTATGTACCTTGTCATGACCCGAACATAGGCCCAGCTCAATACACGAGATAAAGAACCCCGAGAAGCTCCAAGTCAACCCATGACATGAACATGATATCTAGAATCAACATACTCAAGTGGAAGTCTAACATATATAATAAAGCGGAGTCTGAAATATCATAACATCTGAATACATAACACAAGGCTGAAACTGAATACATGTTATGTTTGAAAAGCCTCTACTATTGACGAGTTGATGGGACAAGACCCTAACTAATTCACTATAGTCTGAAATTGAGAATACTAAATACAACTGAAAAGAAGGGCCCTCGAAAGATGAGGACTCACCAGCTCTGGATGGGAAGTGCTAATATTGTAGATCTGGCTAATAATGGAACTGAGTCTGAATATCCGAGCCTGTATCATGAAATGATACAGCATAGAGTATGCGGTCAGTATGTGGAACGTACCGAGTATGTAAGGTAAGTAAAATCTCTAAGTAAGTAAGACCCTAAATCATGCATATCATGAAAACATAATCTAGATAATATTCTGAGAGTAAGACGTGCATGCTATTTTCTGAAATCATGATCTAAACATAACTAAATATCATAACTGAATCAAATGACCCAAAGTTGAAAACTGTTAATCATAAGTAAAACTGAACATTGGGTCAAACCTGTTGAAATCATAATAACATGACTGATGAACATGCATAATTGAAATCATGAGGAACAATGGGAGATTTGTCATATAACCGACATTACCACGATAGAGCTTATATGGTCCCCACTATCACACTCAAGTGGGCAGAACCATCCAAATCCTTGTCAGGGCTAAGGACACTACCATGATATCGATATCAAGCTTAAGGCCCCTTGGGAGAAGGGGAAGCTCACAAGGAAGGTCCCAAATAATCTGAACATACCTACATTGACACGTAGTTCTGAGGCATAGGATTGACTGACCCTTAGCCTACTCGATGCTAGACACTACTCCCAAAAACATATATATGCTCTCCATTGTTTTTCAAAGAAGCTGAACCATCATCTAGTGATGAAGCTGACTCATAATGTGCATGCATAAATCTGAAATCATAACATAACGAGCCTTGGGATCAAACCATACCACAAGTTGAAAATAGTGGAAGTCTAGACTCCAAAACTACGTGGTAAGCTAATATACGAAGTTTAGATAAATCATGAAACATACTTGACCATATGGGCTTGCCTAATACTTAAACATTCTTGACATAGACTTGATCATTCAAAAACATGAACATGGGCATGCGTAATTCGAAATCATACTTTCATCATATACATCTCTTCATGCTTGAATACATATATCATAGATCTCAACTTTCATGAACATTCATGGATGGGCATCATAATTTGTAAAACTTGAAAACATAATTGTAATTGAAAACATTGTAAAATTTTCCCATGAATCATAGTTCAACATTAGAAACATGCTTAGATCATACCCATGGTTGATACTTAGAGAATTCACATGTTGGGTTAAAACCCCATAGATTCATCAACTAGAATTTCATGAATTGAAGAGGGATTGGGAATGGGTGTGGATGAATACACCTATTCATTAAAAACCCAATGGATTTTGGGGAAGAACTTGATGAATCTAATCTTGATCACCCTTAGGAGCTTCTAGACTTGCAAGAATGGAAGAGAATAGACTTAAAATGAACTTGCCCCTCTTAAAACACATTATTCCAAGCTTGAAACAACATAGTATAGGCCTTAGAAACTTAGAAATTATAGAAAAGCCCTTAATAAATTCACAGAAAATTATACACTACCAGTTCTAATGAGAGACTGGATGACTTATGCCCTAGACCATGACTCATGGTATACTTCTCGTTGCCTGCACTGGAAATTATCAACACTGGTCACCACGAGGGACACCACGACTCGTGGTGTGCCTGACGATTCGTGGTGACTGGTTGTTAGATGCACTGTCCAACCTCTTCATCCTACAGTCAACCCCTGACCACGGAACACCTGATGACTCGTGGTGATGACCATGATTTGTGGCCTCACCTGTAGTCAGCTCCAAATCCCAAAACTCAACAAAGTCCAACCTCCTCCCCATTAGTCACTTAACGACTCGTGGTGCACCCAACGGGTCACTGGATGACTCGTCCTATGACTTGGTCTAGAAAATCCTGCTTTCTCCATTTCAACCCTCGGGTCTGATCTTAGGACTTTCGAGGTATTACATACCCAAAGCTTATTTTGTATTTCAATTGTTCATATTCTTGGCTCCTTTTGGGCCCTTGTTAATGCAAACCTTTTCTTTTATTTGAGCACCTGATTTATATCTTTCGGGATTTAATTACTTGCTTCGAATTCTTAGATCATCTTTTGCATTCTTGAAGTCTGAATCTTAGAACGATTCAACTTTTATAACCTCCGAGTTTTGCCTATAATTTCACTTTATTTTGAAAACTTATAGTATTCTTTGTGCTCTCTGAAATCTTAAAGTGACTTAGAGGTTTTCATCGGGGATATTTATGACTAGGAATGCAGCTTTTATTTTAGGTAAAGGCCCGAAATTAAGACATCTGAACATATTTACAATCGAGAATCAAAATATCCGATATTAGTCATTAATTTGATTAATTTATAAGAGAGGATCCTTATTTTGTGGTGCTTATGAAAAGGACTTCTCCTTTTCTTCTCAGGCACATTCACTGGGATTTTGTATCATCAAATTGTTTTTTTTGGGCATGTAAAACATTCATGTAAATTAGTAAGGATTAGTCCATTCATGACATATGTGAAGACATGCAAGTTTTATTTCACTTCTTTAAATGATTACATAAGATAACTTGTCATTTGAAAGTTTACATGAAATGAATGAAAAGTACATTGAAGGAAGCTACAACCATACTACTATCTTCTATGGATAACTGGTGTCTTTCGTCTCTCCAGGACCTTCTCTGCAATCCCCAATCCTCTTCTTGGAATAACGCCTAGTATTTCAAGGTTATTTTTGTATCATTTATGATTTTACACCTTGATACACTTTATGGCAGTCCCTAATCGTGTTGCACTCAGATTTTCATTGTGTAGTGAACCTTTTAACACTTGTGTATGAAGTTTGAGGAATTATCTTTTGAAACATTCCTTCATCTTCATTTTGGAGACAATTTATAATGCTTCTGGTATCTAATTAAAATTAGTCCTCAGTGTCACTAGACCCTCTCCTACACTATTAGGGTAATATACCTAGTGTTTGAATACCCGAACACTGGAATTCATTATTTAAGCATCCTTCCTCCGAGATCAAGCGGGTACACGTGATTATCATGATAGACTTTATATTGGTGCCTCATTGAAAACCTTGCTAGAAAAGCCCAATTGGAACAAAAATTAGTCAAACAAACAAAGAATATAACATGCATTTTCAATTATGGGTTTGTGCATCGTGCCTCTAGTGTATGAGTTGGGTTATACCATAAAATAATAGATGACACAATGTAAATAAAATGTTACTAAAAATTACAAATTGGTCCTACAAACCTTCATAATAGTATTTCTTCAAGTGGATGACGTTCCAATTGTTTAGCAACATGACTATGTTTTCATCCTCTAGTTGGTATCAACACTTATAAACTATTCATGTAATTTAGTATGGTCCTTCCCAGTTTGGACCTAATTTTCTAGCAATGGGTTGTTTGCTATTGACCATCACTTTTTGGAGGACATGGGCTTCGATCTTGAAGTACAAGAAATTAGACCTCAGTTGTAATATCTTTCCACTCTTTGCTTTTGGGCCACCATCTAGACCACAGCCAAATCCCCATGTACATCGTGTAATTTAAACTCGGCCGACATAGCCTAATTATTTCCTTCTTTTCCGGTTTGAGAGAATCTTCAACTTGGTTCACTAACTATAATTGATATCAAAGCCTCCAGCCCGTATAGAAGCAAGAACGGGGTTTCACCTATGCTAGATTTTTATGTCTTTCTATACATCCAAGAAACTCCAAGAAACTCTTTAGGACACCTTCCTTTGGCATTTTGTAGTCTTTTCTTCAAACTCTAAACTACCACCTTGTTGGTAGACTCAACTTGCCTAATCTCACTTAGGTTATTGACGAGCCATGGATTTACGACACTTTAAATACTTAAAACATAGAAAATATGCTATGAATTTGGTATATTTATACATAAATGAGGTTCTTTTACCTTTTTTCAGGCAGGTCTAGGAGTTGGATTGTGAAAAAGGAGCAGAAAAATGCAAAAAGATGGCTTGGTACAGGTCTCAATACGAGCCGTACCATCCTAGTATGAGCCGTACCTAGTACTCGTAGCAGAACTTCAAAGAAAATGCAAAAGTGCTGGGGTAAAGTATGACTCATGGTACAAGACGTACAAAGGAGTCGTGAAAAACTTAAGAAGATGTGCACTTGTAGAGGATCCTGGTACGAGTGGATGCCACGAATTGTAACGACAACATACGAACCGTTCTAAGAAGCCATGGAAAACTTTAGAGGATATGTCAACTAGTAGAACCCATGGTACAAGTAGATTCGAGGAGTTGTAGTCCAAGGTACGAACCATACCAGGGACTCGTGGTGAGATACACAGGATGCAAAATTTCAGACATCCAGACCATGACAGGAACTTACAACTCATAATGGCATTATACGAGTCATACCAATCTCCTAGACTTGAAAGATTCAGATGCTGCATTTCATACTATGGATAGAAGCCACGACCTATAGCATCATGTTACGACTTATAGGACGAGGCAGCGACAGTTTCCCTGTTAATTTAGGAAAGGTTTTCATCAATTGTATAAATACTTTTTAGTTATTTTCCTTAGAGAGCTTAGAACCTTTATGATTAATGTTTCTTAACGATGCACAATGTTAGGACTAGCCCAAATTCTTTTCTTGCTTGAACCTAGAGAAGTAGGGATTAGTGAAAGAAAAGAACAACAACGCCTTGAAATTAAGTTTTATTAAATAGATTGAGCTGCAGTTGTAGGAGAGTTAATTTGAAACTATTGATAAAGTTAAAATTGCAATCGCTCATAAGACCTAACCCGATGATTGAGTAGAGTCATCTAATAGGGACAAATTAGTCATTTAGATGAACATAATTTATCAGTTTTGTAGGCTAAGTATTGGGATAGATCACAAGTGTAATAATTTTACCTATTTAGGAAGCCATGGAGAACACCTCCCTAGTTGATTGCATAAATATTAATCACAACTCTAGTTCAAAATACTGTTACTTGATTTGAAATTCCCCCTTTTGGAAATAATTAAACTAAAAGTGTAAATACTAACATCAGTCTGTATCTTGAACATCTTCCCTATGGGATCGACCCCAATCTGGTTGGATTTTTTATTGACAACGTCTGCGTTATACTCCTTCTGGGGTGTAATTTGAGTGTTACCAAAAATAGTGCCATTGCCAAGAATACGACTTAGGATTAGATTAATTGATTTTATTTAACTTTTAATCATTATTTCATTATTTATATTTTCTTTTATTTTTATTTTTTACATAGGAGACCACTTAGTGAAAGCCAAGTACACGGAGTAGTGAAAACCCTCTAGTCAAATTAATCAAGAGCTTGAAAGAACAATGCAAAAAATGGCCAATTTGGAGACCCAAAAACAGATTGAGGCTAGGTTGGTCGCCGAGGCGCGCCGAGCTAATGAGGCCCACTAGACTGAGTTAGCTTGGAAAGCTACTCTTCATGAGGCAGATGATGTCCAAGAAGAGGTGGACAATGCTGGCCGGAACAAAAGGGAGAATGATAACGTCCAAACTACACTCTTCTGTACGAAGGAGCGTAAATGGTCGTTGTTCGAAATAAATAACCCAATAGGTGTCGGGGTCGAATTCCATAATTAAGGCCAACTGATCACACAATAGTCATCTATTAAATTGAATTAATTTTCAACAATGTTGCAAAATAAATAAGAGAAAATTGGGGAAATCACGATTTATAAAATAAAATATGGATTTTCACACCAAAAATAGGGGCAAAGTATAGAAAAGACCAATAGAGAGACTACTAGGATTGTGATATTGATAGGGGATACAATGGGGTGGAATTATTAATTGCTCTTATCTTTACTCAAAAATATGATTAGCTGTGGATTAAGTGACATATTAAGTTTCTCAACCAATTAGATGTCTTATACCTTGGGTTTTCTCAAATCCCGAGGTTCGTCTTCACAACAACCATATCAACTTGGACATGGATTCACTATTTCTAGCTCCAATCCTTAATGGATGTGTAATAATGGGTTTTGACTATGTCTAGCCCAACCCCACATAATTACCACCAAAATACCCATTAGTATTTTCTCACCCATACCTTAATTTCTTTTTTCAAGCAAAATTAAAGTAAGGAAATGCAACCCACATTTGCAACTATGAGTTTTCAACTTAAAATTCAAAGGAAACACTAAAATCATACTAATTGAGTAAATTTAAGATCAAATATACAATACCCAACCCAAATCAACATCGACTTCCTCCCCGGTATTTGGAAGAAGAAGGATGAGTGGGTAGTGTACTTCACGATTGGAACCCAAGAATCGTGGTTAGTCACCATGACTCGTTAAGTGAGTCGTGGTCATCCTTGGATGAATAACTTGAGATGTTGGGCAGTGAAGGTAACGAGTGGTGACCACGAGTCGTGGTCACCAACGATGATTCATTAGGTCCCTCGTGGGGACCTCTTGAGGAAAAGTGACAGTGCACACGACGACAGTAGGCAACGACTCGTTCCCTTGGACGAGACTTGTCCAATCCCTCGTGGGGACTGGCATTCAGTTAATTTCTACGAATTTATTAAGGGCTTTATCATAATTCTTATGATCCTAAGGGCTAACCTAAAGTTGTTTTAAGCTATGAATAGTGTGTGATAGGAGGGGAAAATTCATTCTAGGCTATTTCTACCCATGCATGCAACCTTAGAGAGATTTAGAGGTGATCAAGCTTAATCCCCTTCAAGATTCTCTTCAATCCTTCATTGGGCAATCAAGGGAGTGGTTAAATTAGTCCATCTCAGGTATGTAGAGTTATGAATGGGTGAATTTGTTCACACCCATGCCCAATTTTTCTCTAACTCATGAAATTCTATTGATAATTCCATAGGGTTTTGTCCCAATTCTTATGAAATCCTTATGATCTATCTATGGGTTAATCTCCTTCATGTATCAATTTATATTTAATGAATCATGGGAAAATTTTACAACTATTTCAATTATAAATTTATGGATTTAAATCTCTATAAAAATTGTCCTAATTATGCATATTTTATGGAAGTTCAAGTTATGATTCTAATTTGATGTTGATGTTCATTAACCCATTATGATTTATGACTTATGATATGATTTCTATCAAATTCTCATCGTGAATTTATCAATATCAAGTATATACATGTTTTACAAGTATGCATGAATCTCATGATTTATGAATTTATGATTATGGTCGACTCATGGACTTATTTCATGGCTAGTTCACGTATTTTCAAGCATGCTTATGATTATCATGATTTAACTAGTCCATGATTTTCATGTATATTATCCTATGAGCAGTATATATGTTTTGGAGTAATATTTAATACCGAGTAGGTTCGGAGCCCAGGTTTTTCCCCTAGTCTCAAAACTACGTGTCATCGTAGGTCACGATGGGACTGATAACATCAAAAATTATATCTTTCCTGTAAAGGATATACACTACCAAAGTATCAAAACAAGTAACCCGATGAGTCGGGGTCGAATCCCTCAAGGATTAGGGAATGATAGTTACAAGTGTCGGTTGAGAAATTGAAGTTAGGTTGCACCACATAGAGTTAAATATAAACAAATAAACTTTGGGGGATTAAAATTTGCAGTGAATTGTATTTGGTGATTTAGTTAAATGAAATAGCAAGATCAAGCAAGTTGTCAACGAGAGTGTGAAAAACTAGAGGTGTGGTGTAGATGAAATACTAACTAGATTGGGACATGCTAGGTCATCTAATGAGTTCAACAAGTCTAAATAATCTCGGGAAGTGGGTAGTTACAACTTTTCAGCCTTCTAACTACCTCTTACTAGAGTTTTGTCAAACCTTTAGCCATGATTTAGCTCAACCCATTTGATTTGGATTAGCAGCTGCACTAATTTATTGTTATTAGCTTCTAATAAGGAATGAGAATGCAATTTCAGCTATTTCTATCCCAATTTCACAATCTCTTATCCATACCCACTATTAAATTCTCTTCCGGTACTTAATTATTCTTTTAAAAGCAACAATCAAGCAAGAATAAATAGACCTATATCATAATCAATAGATCTTCCTTTATAGATTGAAGAGAATCTAATAGATTTACACTTATTTGAACAATATGAATATGACTCTTGGAATACCCACTCTAATTAAGTACTCATCATCACATACCTCTAGTTAATGATTTAGCTACTCATAATTAAGAAATTCAAAAGAACATTCATGAATAACATCATTGAATTTAATAGCAAGAGTAGTAAAATCAAATTCACTAAATAGTCTCCAACAATGGTAGAAACTTACAATTACAGGAAGAAATAGTGCAGAGTACTTTTTCCAAATTTACCATTCAAAATCTCCCTATTTCTACTAAGAGAATGTTCTCCAGCTGAAAAGGAAAACAATGATGTGATATATGCTTCACTCTATATCAATATCTTTCTCTGTATCTCTCTTTCTCTATATTAGTACACAGTACTTTGTCTACTATTTATATCCTGAAAAGTATAACACTTTTTATCTCTTTTCCCGTGTTGGACAGTTATACCCCCTGAGCACCGTTCTAGAATACGAGGAGACACAGGCAGTTCATCGGTCCCAATTCGTGAACCGCCAGGTGTCTTATCTGGGCCCTCACTCAACTCTAGTAAACATCAGCAGTTCACCCGGTATTTAGCCGATACCAATCCGTGAACTGCTGGAAACTCACAATTCACCGGTGTCATTATTCCTCAGAGGTAGTGATGCTCGGCCTTTGGCCGGCGTTTCACTGGTCTTCATCGATGGATCACCGATTTGCTCTCACTCCCTTCTTTTTGCTCCATTTTTGATATTTTCTTCACATTTAGTCATCTGCACATAACAAAAGCAAAAAGGGAATAAAATCTATATAATCAACTCAAGAACTAAGAAAAAACTCAAGTTTAAGAGCCTAATGAGTTTGTAAATTACCAACTCATCAAACCCCCAAACTTGAACCATTGCTTGTCCTCATGTAATGCAATGCTCATTCATTGAAAAATATGCCACCTCTATTCAAAATTAAACCTCACCAATCACCTGAACTATGACAACCCAAAAATATTCTCACCAAGCTCACCAAAAAATAGAAGAAAATACCCCAAGATACCAAAAAAATGAAGATGGTTCAAACTGGCTGCCACTTTCCACCAACAAAGCTTATGAAAGGATTCATTAGTAAAACAAGGGCATTTCTCAACCATGAATCACACATAGTATCTCAATTTATAATTAGTGCACACTCAAAGCTTTCCTTAGAGTTTACACTCCTCGTGCTCTTTTCCCACATCAACGCTGAATGCTCTTGTGTCCCCAAAAAGGAATGATGTCACACACCAAAATCAGAATCCCTATTCTTTTGGTCATGTGATCATTTGAATTCACACAAGGGATTATTTGGAAGAGACACTCGCACTCACTCTTCCAAAAGAAATCTTCGTGAACACACTTGACCCATAGGCTTTTCCTTCATGTAATTCGCCACTAATGTAGAGTAGCTGCACTTAAAATCATTTAAGGCTTGCGGGTTATGATGTAGGCTCAGGGTAAGGGTGGTATAAAATTTTGGTTGTAGTGACTAGATCTTCCCTAATGCTTTTTGTGAACATACCTTACATCAATTCCATCCACTCACTTCACATTGTTTCACTTCTTTCCTTGTTTCTAACTTTCATTTCTATAACAACCCTCCTTATAACCCTATGGCTTTCACAACTAGCCTCATCACCTCAAGAGGAAACACCAGTTCACACAAATTGTTTTTCTCTTTTTGATTTATCCTTTGGTGCATTTTGACACAATATGGTGCTCCCCTCACACTGAAATTCTTATCTTCCCTTTCTTTTACACACCCCTAAACTTAGGCTTTTTTCTCATTTCTCATTTTTTAATCACTCCCTCTTTCTTAGGCTTAAAGCCTCATTTCATCACTATCTTGTCACTAGAATTTAGGGAGACGGGTGCCAAATAGAGATATTAAGAACGGCCTTAAGGCTTGTAATGTGGATGCCAAAGAAAGGGTTTAACGCTCAATGTTTGCTAACAAGGACCAATATTCATGGAGGGTATATGGGTGAAGTCACTACACAAAGGAGAGCCTAAACTCATGATCTCGGCACAACTACATCTAAGATTTCACTTTGAATCACATTTGGGGCAAGTTGTAGACAAGATGTTATGCATGTGATTCATCAAAAATTTCCTCACCACATAAGGCTTCACCCTGAAACGGTCTACAAGAGTCATTCTCAAACCAAGATATCAAGTTAGGTCATCAAAGTAGGCAAACATCATAAGTCAACCAAATAACTTATAATGTATGACAAAGAATGCGATGCTACAGGGCCAAAACTTGCTCATTATCTTCATTTTCATGCACTTATTTTAAAATTCCATTTCAACAATTTTTTTCGGTAGTTCCTGTCAAAACAACTTCATAAAAGACTCAAAACAACATGGAATTTTCCCTTATGAATGTCGCCACACAATCTATCATCAGAAAATACTAACCCGGTTCGACAATGAAAATAAATAAAAATAAAAGAATGCTCCTCGAGAAACAATCGTGGTCAAAAGAAAACCCTTGGAGTTTTAATTACTACACTATTATTTACAAAGGCGAAAGTGAAACAAGACTCTGGGTCATTTCATGCAAGATTTTGCAATTCAAAACAAATATCCCATTTGCTCACTAACCATCAACCATCAAAACTAAACAAAGTCCTTCATTTCATTGATTTTTTTCAAACAAGACATGCCCGACAAGGGCAATCATCAATCATAAAAAGAAACAATAGCTCGACAAAGTCTCTACTCAATAAATTTCAAAGCAAAAACATAATAACCTTCAAAAAAATATCCATCCCCGACCCCATCATCAATTGCGCTCATCCCTCCCCCACTTAAGAGAATACATTGTCTCCAATGTAAATATGCAAAAATAGAAAGGGGCAAGAAACTCCCTAAGTGGGTCACTCTTCTTCATCATCAGCTTCTACATCACCTGCACCACCGCCACCGGCCTCACCTAGCCCAGCAAAATCATCTCCTAGGCCCTCGAAAAGATCATCAATCGGACCTCAAACTGAGGAAAGAGCAGCCATTACAACATCCAAGGCACTCATATCCGACACTTTTATTGATGTCTGATTCTTCCACTCTTGTACCTCAGTCCGGAGGGAAGTGACTACCCTTTCAACCCCATCCACCCTCTTGAATAACATGGTGACATTCTCGTACAATGACTTGAGCTCCTTTTTTATTGTTTGGGCAATAAGTGTGGGGAGGCTCTTAGCCAATCGCTGAAGTTGGCTTTCGTGCGAGTTTGTCATCTCTACAAGTGTATGGAGACCACTTGGTTGAGAGGATTGCGGAGGGGGAGATGCTCCACGCTGAGGCATGTCGCTTAATGCTTGTCCTAACATTTTTGGCTAGGGCATGTTTGACTCTGGGCTTGTGGTGATTGGTCTGACCTATAGGAAAGGAATCCTTACTTCACACTAAAGGCTTGCAGTCTCTTTCTTTTCATTGATGGTGCCTCGATATCTCTCTTTCGATCAACGGCTATCACTCCTAGAGTAGGGAAAGGGGTTTCATCAAGGAATAGAGGCACTCCAGCTTCTAAGCAAATCTAGGAATTAGGATGGCGTAGGGAATTGAAGTGTTGGACTGTCAAGACTTTTTATTTATTTGCTGAGCAACAATTTCCCCGAAGTTAATGGGGACTCCTGTCATGATGTAGGCAATAAGGATAGAAGATTCTAGATTGACCCTTTGCTCTTTTTTAGAGGGGATGATTCGGGCAAAGATAAAATCCAGCCACAACTTGGCCTCGAACTTCAAATCATGGAGAGAGATTTCGCGACCCATTGATGCCCAAAGAGGAGTGTCAACAGTAATAATGTGAGCTAGCCAAGCAAACTGATTCTTCATATCAGCTACCTGGGCCATATACTCTGTACCGGATTCAATTTCATCTTCCCTAAACAAAGAGTTGATGGCTGCTAGGGTAATGTCAACTTCCACCCCCTTAGTATCACTGAAGGCAGGCATGGAAAATCATCGATCTTTCCCCCGTGTTGCATGCTATCTTGGCGGGCCTGATATGATGCGTAAAATTCTGTTACCAAGCTTGGGTAGTAAGGCGGGAGAGGGTTAGCAAATGCATGCCATTGCCTTTTTGTGAATTGTGCGTGTGATGTTTGGAAGGTCACCCCTCAATCCCGCCAAATCAAACCACTTCTCCCGTGTGATGGATCGTCCTTGGCAGATGACATAGTGCTCTTGCATGTTGAGGAAGCAAAAGATTATTGCTTCCTTGGTGTTGACATGAGGTGGAGTGGCCTTTGCATTTCCCTTTCCCTTACTAGAAGATAAGGGGGGGCCTTTCCTTTTCCTATATTCCTGGATAAAGATATGGTTTTTCTACAAGGATGATGTTAGTGACAACTATTTCAGGAGGAAATTAAAATGATCAAAACTAGTCTAAGGGTGTACTGAGAAACAAGGGTAAGCAAACATCATTTTAAGAACCAATAGTACCGGTGAAGCACTGACGGTTCGTAGGAGCAATTTAGCGGAAAGTAGCTTGCCCATCGATGCGTTATAGAAAACTAGACAACTGAGGGATATATCAATGGCTAAGCGGTGAATCTCCAATCTAGATTCGTGAACCGCCGATGTAACACGGGATCCACTCAATGGATTGAAGCCAATTTTAAGAGTGAACTGGCGTTCCATTGGTGATTCGCCGAACCTGACCAGCAAAATGCCGGACCCCATCGTCCCCAATTCGAACTTAAATAAATCACAAGCATCCATTAACACACACTCACACATAGAATGATAAAATCACCACTACACCATTTAAACACAATCTCATGACGGTTTTCCTTTAAAAATGGTGTCACCCGGTCTATCATTGGGAAAAACGTTGCATTTTATTCCGATGGGGTTACTCAGACTTCATCCATTTTAAAATTTCACACACATAAACACATATTCCGCATTCCATTCAACAATCATAGCATATTCATAAGTTCAATAAGAAAGGGAAACAAAGTATTAATACTAAAGAATTAAGCACCAATGAGAAAATCAAAACAAACGCAAGAAAACTTTTACCACAATGTAATATTGCTTGCACACTTGAACTTCAAGAGCTTAGCTAGTTCATAACAATGGCACTTCAAGAGATGTGTAATAGAGTAAGGTAATGTGAGTGAAGTGAGTGTGTTCGTGAATGGATGGAGAGGGTTTTATAGGTGAGAGGTGGGAGATTGATAGGTTAAGGGGAAGGTGGAGATTAATGTTGGTGTGTTGGTGGGATGTGGTAAGATTTAAAGGTGGGAAAGTGGAAAGGTTAAAAAGAGAAAAATCCGGGGAAGCGGGAATGTTGGATAATGGAGAGACAAAAATGGAATGGAAAATGGTGAAAAAGATGACTAAGGGAATATTTGCATAATAGGGCGGCTTATCAGGTATTTGGGATTTGGTGGGTCCGCTCTTTAATTTCTATTTTGAGACAAATTTATACCTCAATCGGTGCTACATCGGTGGTTCGCCGAATCACACAGACATTCTGCCTGTTACACCCCGGAATTTTTTTTTGATGGCTATTTGATGGTTATGTGTCATATTAAGGAGATTATGGGTTGTATGTTGTCCATAGGTGAGGAGGGAAACATGTGCAAAGGGAAAAGCGAAGAGTATGTGAAGTTTGTAAATAAGGGTCAACTTTAAGTGGACATATCTCCAAATATATAATGATTCATAGGTCCTATAGCCTATCAAATGAAAT
>JACEIK010007159.1:45047-64366 GCA_018107945.1 Datura stramonium
TCTTTTTCCTATCCCTATCCCGATGAGCCGAAACTAAAGCTCTTATTTTCTGTTGAGTAATAGTTCTAGTAAGCCTTGAATGAGCCCCTCGAAAGCTTGAGTATGTTTTAATTGAGTTTTATTTATTGAAATATGCATGTTGGGAAGGTTTAGTATTATCTTTTTTCAAAATCATGTTTCAATATTTTTAAATCTAAATTTCCCATTTATGGACGGGATCCTCGTAGTAGGCTGGACCAAGATCCAGCCGAGAGAGGGAAGTCTTTAGAAACAACAGTTGGGAAAGCAAGAGAATACCTCCTTGTGCCCATAGCTTGACCTCCGCCTTTTTCTACCTACACGGATGCCTTCCCTTCCTTGCAAAGCGAACCTAGTCAAGCAATGGAAGGAGAAAGGAAAAAGACCGTTCATGGAAATTATGATTTATGATGAAAATTCATTATTTTAAGTTTATTTATAATGGAAATGCATGAATCCAAGTTACCCATGTTTATGAGAATATTTTTAAAGAATTGAGTATGAGGAAGCATTTGGCAATGCCTATATGATGAAGAATGATTTATGATTTACGAAAAGAATTTCATGATTTATCGATTATGATGTTGGCCGGTAAAAAAGGCCTTGGTTCTTGGATAAGAATGTTTTAAAGGGGATCAACGATGATAAGTGTTATATATTAGCCAATGAAATTTATGCATGATGTTGATGATTTATGTATGAGCCTATATGCAATATTTTTTGGAGCCGTGTTTACAACCGAGCAGCCCGGCGTTCAAAGGACTTCGTCGGTGTCTCATAACCACGTGCCACCGTGGGTTTTAAATCTTATTATATTATGATAATGATCCCCTCAAATGTGATATCACCCCTTATGCACGATCCTCGCCTGGCAAGCCAGGGTCGGCTCTGCCCACTTGACCGAGACAGTGGGGCATCATGAAAGGCTCTACCATGATGGTGTCAGTTATGATGAGTCCTCCCATTGTTCCACATGTTTTATGCATTATTATGTATATGTTATTAACTCAAGTTATTTTTTGATAAAGTTTTATTACGATTATGATAATGAATGATTATGAATGATATGAAAGTCTTGAACCTTATGTTTTATATGATGATTTTTTATGCAAGCATGATGTCCTTCTCCTATTTCTATTTATGAGTTTACTTTAATTTTAAAATGTCCGTCTTACTTACCTTGCATACTCAGTACATTTTATGTACTGACCACATACTTTCTATGCTGTATCGTTTCATGATACAGGGTCCGGATCTCAGGCTCATCCTCACCATTAGGCCATCTCATCTTACGCTTTCAGCTTGTTGGTGAGTCCTCAAGTTCCGAGGGTTGTTTTATAGACTTTCTTGTTGTTTACATTCAATTTTTGTCGGGTTAGTTGGGGATGTTGTCCCAGAAACCTATCTTATCTATTAGAGGCTTTCGGACAAGTATGTAGTACTCACCTATGTAAATGTTGGTATTTCTTGATGCTATGTTACGATTACGTTTCCGCTATATCTTTATGATTATTACTCCTCTTATTTGAATGAGATTAATTGTATGCATGAGCTATGGGTCGACTTGGGGTCCCTCGTGGTCCGTTGTCCCGTGTCTACGATTCAAGTGTACGTTCAGGTCATGACAAACTTTGTATCAGAGCAATAGGTTTTAAGTGTCCTAGGGAGTCCGAAAGCCGCATTAGGTAGAGTCTTTTTCATGGGTGTGAAGCACGCCACACCTATGACGAAGAGGCTACTAAATGTTTTAGGAAATGTTCCCTTTGTTCATGTTCTATGTCTTGAGATGAAAAGCTTTTCCATTCGTATAATTTGTGTGATTCACAGTTACAGAATTATTGCTCCTGCAAGAATGAACGGAAGGAGGAATGGAAATGATGAGGGCCACAGAGATGGCAATGATCATGGGCATAAGCAAGCCCCCCTATTCCGGAGCCCCAGGCACTAGAGTCGGCTTCCCATGCCGAGTTTTGGGTGGTGATTCAGATTTTGGCACAGGCCTTGACCGCTTAGGTCAATCAGTAGGCTGTTGCACAGGTTCCACAGAATGGCAATGCGGCGGCGGCTCGGATTAGAGACTTCTTAAGGATGAACCCTCTTGAGTTCACAGGNTCTCGTCAACAACGAAGTTGAACTAGGCGGCGGCGGCGGCTCGGATTAGAGACTTCTTAAGGATGAACCCTCTTGAGTTCACAGGATCGAAAGTGGATGAGGATCCACATGAGTTCATTGAAGTGATACTGAAGGTCATTTAGGTTATGGGAGTGAAAAATGGGGAGTGTGTGGACTTGGAAACTTATTAGCTAAAGGAGGTGGCTCATATTTGGTACAAGCAATGGAAGGACAGCAGGGCAGCGACAGCGGGCCCTATCAGCTGGGATGAGTTCCCCATGGCCTTTCTTGACAGATTCTTCCCTCGAGAAATGAGGGAATTGAAGGCAACTGAGTTTTTTAACCTCAAGCAAGGAAAGATGATAGTGCTGGAGTATTCACTAGAGTTCACTCGCTTGTCAAAATATGCCCCAAAGTTGGTGATGAATCAAAGGGCGCGGGTGAGCTGATTTGTTCATGGTGTGGCTGGTTATTTAGAGAAGGATTGCAGGACTGCCATGCTTCACCAGGATATGGACTTTCCTCGCATAGTGTTGTACGACCAGTAGATGGAGGTGGCTCATGCGAGGGAGAGGGATGCAAAGAGGGCTCGAATAGATAGTCGTGGGTTTTTACATCAGAGGTCCAGCGGTGGCTACTATCCACAGTTTCAACAGAGGTAACTTACCCCAGAACCATCATCAGCTAGTGTTCCATCCTGACCCAGGGGTGATTAGAGGAGAAGGGCTTCAGGGTCGAGGGATTAGAGGGGCACCCAATAAGAGCATACCTCTCCAACCTGCGGGAAGTGCGGCAAGAGTCACACCGGGGAGTGCCTGCTCAGTTCAGATGTCTGTTTTGCGTGTGGTAGACCTGGGCACATGCATCGAGCATAATCATATGCTAGACGGGTGATGATAGGGGTCATGCACAGACCACCAGGATAGCAGCAGCTCCAGCCCATTCCACCCCGCAGGGAGCATCCACTAGTGAAGGTGGCGGACAGCGCCAGAACCAATTCTATACCCTTGCCTCGCACCAGGAGTAGGAGTCTTCGCCAGATGTGGTAACTGGTATGTTGTGTTTCTTTCTTATTGATGTTTATGCCTTGCTAGATCCGGGAGCTACATTTTCCTTCGCGACTCCATACATTTCTACTAGCCTTGGAGTTAGTCCCGAGACCTTGTCAGAACCATTTTCATTTTTTACCCCTACCGATGATTCAGTTGTAGCTAGACAGGTATATAGAAAGTGCTCGGTCACTGTGTTGAATTAGGTTACCTCCGCAGACTTGGTAGAATTGGCCATGACTGATTTTGACATCATTTTGGGTATGGGTTGGTTGGTTGCATGTTATGCTTCGATTAAATATAGGACCCGTACCGTGGAGTTTCATTTTCCGGGTGAGTCAGTTGTGGAGTGGAAGGGTAGTTCGGTGGTGCAAGAAGGTTGGTTTATTTCCTATCTTAAGGATAGAAAGATGATCTCTAAGGGGTGCATGTACCATCTAGTTAGGGTTAAGGATGTGGAATCCGAGATCCCGACTATTCAGTTAGTTCAGGTGGTGTGTGAATACCCAGAGGTGTTTCCCGAGGATTTGGTAGGTATTCCTCCGAAAAGGAAAATTGATTTTGGTATTGATCTATTGCCAGATATGCAGCCTATTTCTATCCCTCCTTACATGATGGCTCCAACAGAGCTAAAGGAATTGAAGGAGCAGTTGAAGGATCTGTTGAACAAGGGCTTCATCCCTCCTTACTCTAAACATGATGAGTTTATGGGACAACACCCCAACTAACTCAACAAGCTGAAACTGAAATACATAAAGAAAAGCTGAATAGTCTATTCCTCAGAAAATAAGGACCCACCAACAAAGCAACACTAACTCCAACAAGCTGACTAAGAGCGGGGCTAAAGCTGAGAATCGGGTCTTGTATCATGAAATGATACGACATAGAAAGTATGCGGTCAATACGTGGAATGTACCGAGTATGAAAGATAAGTAAAACCGCTAAAGTAAGTAAAAAGTCATTTAAGATAAATGCATTAATTAAACATAAACATCAGTAAACTGAGAGTAGGGCTTGCATGCATTCATTCTGAAAACATGATCTCCTCATAACATGACATAACATAACTTCATAACATCATAACTATATCGATTGACACAAAGCTTAATTCTGACATTTATAAGTAAAAGCTGAACATTGTGTCAAACTTGCTTTACAACATCCATTTACATAAATCTCATAAGTAATAAAACATGCATATCTATTGAAGTTCAATTGGAATCCATATAGTCTAGTAGTTTTTTACTATGAGTAGCCCCCTATTGTTGATAGAGAGCTTACCGTCCTGCCCTTTATAGTCGTGACTGTTGTCAAAATCATGAGGAACAATGGGAGACTCATCTTTTAACCGGCATACATGATAGAGCTTGCATGGTCCCGACTAGTACACTCAAGTGGGCAGAGCCGGCCAAAGCCTTGCTAGGGCTTAGGATGATACCATGATATCGATATCAAGCTGAAGGCCCATTTGGGCAAGGGAAGCTCACAAGGGAGGTCCCAAATCATATGATAGTATAAACCTATGTTGGCGCGTAGTTCTAAGGAATAGGGTGATTGACCCATAGCCTACTCGGTGCTAGACCATACTCCCAAAAATATGCATATGCTCTAAATCATTTATAACTAAGTAGAGTTGGCAACCTTTAGCCTACGTGATGTGGCCATATTGTGGTATGAGGCTTGGGCTCGACCCAGAGGAGCCGATGCACAACCAGCTGAGTGGGAAGAGTTCTCCGAGGCCTTTATGCACCACTATCTACCCCCGGAGCTTTGACAGGCTCGAGCTGAGCCATTTTTTCACCTAGAACAAGGAAATATGAGTGTGCGTGAGTATTTTATTCGGTTTAATTCTCTTGACAGGTATTCTCCTAACATGGTTCAGACGATGGAGGATAGAGTTCATCAGTTCGTGTTAGGGTTGGGGCTTCATATAGCTCAAGATTTCTTGGGGGTTCTACTCAGGAGCACATAGACATTTCATGAATTTAGGCTTTTGCCCAGAGGGTAGAGGATTTGGTTCATCAATTACGGGATACTCAGAGACAGCAGGAGCAACGAAAGAGAGCTAGGACTGTGGGTCCTTACAGAGGGCTGCAGGGTGACCCCGGGGCTTAGTCATCCAGGCAGTCACTAAGGCCAGTAGGGAGTGCCCCACCTTAGTTTCAGGGACAGAGAAGAGACTAAGACCCAGCTCCATCTATTTCTCGACGATAGGAGCAGGTAGGGCAGAGGCAACCACCATTTCCATCTTGTCCCATGTGTGGGAAATCTCATTCAGGTTAGTGTCATCAGGGGAAGAATGTATGTTATCGTTGTGGGCAGCCAGGGCACTTTATGAGGGATTGTTCAGATAGGGTCGAGGCAAATCAAGCGCGATCGTCATCCTCCGTTCGACCTCCCAGACCTAATCCTCAACTAGCAACAGGTCGGGGAAGAAGAAGTGGGAGAGAGGCTTCTAGTTCTGGGGAAACCCAGAATCGATTTTATGATTTGGGCGGTCGACAGGACCAGGAGGCCTCACCTGATGTTGTTACAGGTACTTTGATTATTTATTCTCGTGAAGTATATGTCTTACTTGATCCTGGTTATACACTCTTTTATGTCACACCATTGCTTACGAGTCAGTTTGAGACAGTCGTTGAGTTATTATCTATACCATTTGTTGTTTCTACGCCAATTGGCGAATTTGTGTTAGTTAGACGAGTTTACCGACACTTCATAGTATTGGTATGTGATAGATCAACCTTAGCTGATTTAGTTGAGCTTCAAATGGTTTATTTTGATGTCCTTTTGGGTATGGATTGGTTGGCTGCATGTTATGCTAATGTTGATTGTAGAGCTAAGGTTATCATATTCAATTTTCCCGGCGAGCCAGTCCGGGAATGGCAAGGTAATGCCGCTACGCCTAAAGTTAAGTATATTTCATACCTTAAGGCTCAAAATTTGATATCCAAAGGTTGTATTTCTCACTTGGTTCGAGTAAGAAACTTGGAATGTGAGCCTACGACTCTCCAGTCAATTCCTATTGTAAATGAGTTTCCTGAGGTCTTTCTAGAGGATTTGCCTGGAATTCCTCCTGAAAGGGAGATAGATTTTTCTATTGATATACTTTCATGTACTCAGCCTATATCGATCCCTCCTTACAGAATGGCTCTAACAGAGCTAAGGGAATTAAAGGAGCAGTTGAGAGATCTGCTCGAGAAGGGATTCATTCGACCTAGTGTATCGCCTTTGGGTGCACCAGTGCTCTTAGTGCAAAAGAAAGACGGGTCGTTAAGAATGTGAATCGACAATTGGCAGCTAAATAAGGTTAAGATTAAGAATAAGTACCCATTTCGCAGGATTGATGACCTGTTTGATCAATTAAAGGGTGCCTGATGCTTTTTAAAGATTGATTTGAGATCCGGGTACCATCAGTTATGGGTTAGGGAAGTTGATATCCCTAAGACTGCCTTCAAGACTAGATATGGCCATTATGAGTTCTTAGTGATGTCATTTGGGCTTACTAATTGCCCAACAACTTTTATGGACCTGATGAATTGGGTGTTCAAGCCTTTTCTTGATGTATTTGTGATCGTCTTCATTGATGATATTCTTATTTACTTGCGATCTGAGGCAGAGCATGCAGGTCATTTGAGATCAGTATTACAGACTCTACAGGAGCACAGGTTATATGCTAAATTTGCTAAATGTGTGTTTTGGCTAACACCTGTGGCTTTCCTTGGTCATGTAATTACAGCTGAAGGTATAAGAGTGGATAGTTAGAAGATAGAGGCAGTAAAGACTTGGCCCAGACCCTTGAATCCTACAGAGGTCGCAGCTTTCTAGGGTTAGCAGGTTATTATCGCCGATTTGTGGATTGTTTCTCTACTATCACTTCACCATTGACAAAGTTGACTCATAAAGGAGCTAAGTTTTAGTGGACAGAGGCATGTGAGCGAAGTTTTCAAGAATTGAAGGATAGGCTGACTTCAACACCTGCCTGACTCTTCTAGAGGGTGTTGAGGGTTATGTGGTCTATTGTGATGGTTCGAGAGTTGGGCTAGGTTGTGTTCTGATGCAACACGGAAAGGTCATTGCTTATGCCTCTAGACAATTGAGGAAGCACGAGCAAAATTATCCTACCCATGATCTTGAGTTGGATGCAGTGGTATTTGCATTGAAGATTTAGTGCCACTACTTATACGGGGTACATGTTGATATCTTCATAGATCATAAGAGCCTCCAGTATTTGTTTCAGTAGAAGGAGTTGAATTTATGCCAGAGATGGTGGTTAGAATTGCTGAAAGATTATGATGTTAGCATTCTGTATCATTCGGGCAAGGCAAATGTTGTAGCTGATGCGCTAAGTCGCAAGTCCATGGGTAGCTTGAGTCATATTTAGGTTGATAGAATTGAAATGATGCAGGCTCTACGGCAGTTGGCTGACTTACAAATTGGGTTACTGGATGCCGAAGATAGGGGTGTTATTGTCAAAAACACAGCAGTATCGTCCTTGGTAGTGGAAGTTAAGCAACGACAATATGATGATGCAGAGTTAGTCTTACTGAGATACAGTATACCACAACCGAAGCAGAGCCTATTTGATTATGGACCCGATGGAGTTCTTAGATACCAGGGCCGTCTATATGTACCTAATGTGGGTGAACTACGGGAACAGATTATGAATAAAGCTCATTATTCTTGATATTTAGTACACCCAGGTGCCACAAAGATGTATCGTGACCTGAGGTAGCTATATTGGTGGAATGGCATGAAAAAGGACATCACCGATCTTGTGACTCAGTGTCCCAATTTCAAGCAAGTGAACGTTGAGCACTAGAGGCCTGGAGATTTGGTGCAGGATATAGAAATTCCAGCTTGGAAGTGTGAGGTGATTAATATAGATTTTATTATAGGATTGCTTAGAATGAGCAGGAAGCATGATTCTATCTAGGTAATAGTTGATAG
This sequence comes from Datura stramonium, assembly GCA_018107945.1. Lineage (NCBI taxonomy): Eukaryota > Viridiplantae > Streptophyta > Magnoliopsida > Solanales > Solanaceae > Datura > Datura stramonium. The sequence continues at coordinate 53,177 of JACEIK010007159.1, forward strand.
ATTAACTAAATCAACTCACTTCTTGCCAGTTAAGACCACATATGCTGTAGAGGATTATGCTAGGCTTTATATATGAGAGATAGTTCGCCTACATGGTGTCCCCTTGTCCATTATTTCTGACAGAGGTGCTCCGTTCACAGAAAACTTCTAGAAGTCTTTCCAGAAAGGTCTGGGCACTCAGGTAAGCCTCAATATTGCATTTCATCCTCAAACAGACGGACAGGCTGAACGCACCATTCAAACACTTGAAGATATGTTGCGTGCCTATGTTTTAGATTTTGGAGGAAGCTGGGATGATCATGTTTCCTTGATTGAGTTCTCCTATAATAAAAGTTACCAGGAAAGTATTCAGATGGCCTCATACGAAGCTTTATATGGGCGAAAATGCAGGTCACCGGTGGGCTAGTTTGAACTCAGTAAGGCAGAGTTATTGAGGTCAGACTTATTAGAGCAAGCTATTGACAAGGTGAAACTTATTAGAGATCGACTTCGGACAACCCAGAGCAGGAAGAAGTCTTATGCATATGTATGTCGTCGAGCACTGGAGTTTGTTGTTAATGATTGGGTCTTCCTAAAAGTGTCGCCAATGAAAGGCGCTCTGCGATTTGGCAGAAAAGGCAAGCTGAGTCCTACATATGTTGGGCCCTACAGAGTTATCCACAGGATAGGAAAAGTGGCCTATGAATTGGAGTTGCCACCAGAGTTAACAGCAGTCCACCCAGTATTTCATGTATCAATGTTGCGGAAGTGTATAGGATACCAAACCCATGTTATGCCTATCGATGATGTCAGGATTTCTAAGGATATGACATACACCGAAGTTCTAATTGCTATTCTTGACCGGCAAGTCAGGAAACTTCGAACCAAAGAAGTCACCTCAGTTAAAGTATTATGGCGAAGTAATAACATCGAGGAAGTGACTTGGGAGGCTGAGGAGGAAATGAATAATAAATATACTCACCTATTTACGATGTTGACGTGATGTAAAGGTATGTGTTTGATACTTAAGTTACTGAGTATCTATTTTGAATAATATTAAGTGAAATTAAATTCCATTCGAGGATGAATGTTTTTAAGAGGGGGAGAATATAACACCCTGGAAATTTTTTGGTGATTATTTGATGTTTTATGCAAGGTTAAAGAAAGTACGGGTTCTATATTGGTCGTAGATGACAAGGGAAATGTGTACGAACAAAAAACCAAAGATTATGTGAAGTTCATAAGTAAGGATAAAATTTAAACGATCATATCTCCAAATATATAATGAATTAGAAGCACCACGATCTATAAAATTAAAGTTATTTGATTCTAGTTTTCATAACATCAAATCTATTGACAATCGGAGTTCAGAGTAATAAGTTATGGGCATTTTTTCGAAGCATCGCGAGTGGTGACGCGGGCATGACGCCCTAGCGCCTCCACCGCCCTATTTACTTAAAATATGATTTTTCACTTGTAGAAAACATTTTCAGCTAAATATAAATCTACCAGCTTGATAAGGATTCCATTTCGCTCTCAATTCCAGAAGCTAGGATAAAGAAAATCAAGGAGGAACATAAAGCAAAGTTCAAGAAAATCACAAGATAAGTTGAGATTACTTTGCCATGTGTGTTAGGGGCTGTTTTGGAGCTCGTTTTGGCAAGGTTTTGAAGAAGTTTTTCTGTGTTTCAAAATCTATTTGGACTTCCTACATATACATATTTGAATAGGTGTTGAAATCAGGAGAAAATGTAAGGATTTCACCCCTTTTAAACCTCTCAAATTGCAAAGCGAAAATTTGGAAATTGGCAGCTAAGTGAGCTGCGATGGATTGTTTGTTGGCTGAGTTTTGCTCGTTTTTCTTAGGATTTTTGGCTTTTCCTTTTGCTGGAATTATACTTCATATTGAGGGGAAGAATTACGGAAAAACTATGGTAAAATTTCCTCTTTTTTCTCCCTCAAAAGTTAGTGAAAACTAGTTGAGAAAATGGCTAAATGTTGTTGATGTTGCCGAATGTTGTTGTTGCTATTGTCACTGCCTCTGGTCAGTTATTTTGGCTGCATTTTTTTGCTATAGATTAATCTTTTCGTTGTCCTGTAAAACCACTAGGTAAAGGAGGTTGAATGCTGATCATTGAAATAGGAAATTGGCTAGAGAAAAGTTCATTGGAGAAAGGTATGTAAGGTGCCCCATCTATCGTTCTTTTAAGCGCGATTCATGTGTTGTGAATCAAATGAGCCATAAAACTATTTAAAAGTATTGAGGCAGTATGTTAAGATTAATTTAATCTTTAAAGTTCCATGTTTTATTGAGGATAAATGTTAAGATTATGCCTAGTTGAAGTGAGGCATCTAAACTGTGATATTGTGTTGATTGTTGTCGTAGTTGTGCATTGAGTTGGAGACCCCTCAGAGGTGGCGGCATTGATAGCTTGTCCTAACTGTATGTCATGTCTATATATATGTGATGTTTAATGTGTTTAAAGGTCTGGTTGGTAACTGAAATTGATGAAAGAGCCAGGATGAGAACGTGTAAATGATTTTAAGCCACGTAAAGACATCACAAGCTATTAAGGGTAAACGAGCTTATCGAATTAGGATTACCTAGTTATGGTTGTACTTTATCTTATGTGTATGTTATGAAATATGTCAGTCCAAGGAGAGATTTCATAATCCCTTTCCCTTAAGCCGAACGACAAGCTAGCGAGTTTCTGAGCTCTAATTTCCCTTGAACACGATCTACAAATTATGTTGAAATTATTAGGTCATCCGTAGTTCCTTATGATTTATACAATTTTTTGAATACATGCATTTAAGGTCTATTTTCTAGCTTTACGTGTTATACGTACTCAGTTCCAGTTATGTATTATGAAGGAGGCCTATGCAGGCCACATGTTTAGTATTCATCATTTCTATGTTGTACATATTGAGCTGGTCCAGTATAAGCCATATCGAATCCATTTATGATTTTTTCTAAGATTTATTGATTTTAACCCGGTGTGGTACACCGGATGGAGGTTTTGTTATTTTACCCCAGTGTGGTACACCGACTGGAGGTTTTGTTATTTTACCTCGGTGTGGTACACCGGCTGGAGGCATTTTTATTTTTAACCCGGTGTGGTACACTAGCTGGACGAATTGTATATAGATTTTATGGTCGGTTTTCTGCTGGCATTTCAGTTATAGTTTTTGTTTTGCATTAGATGGTTCTATTTACACTTCAATAATGAGTTATTATCAGGTTTCTGTTTTCAGGATTTCGGGTTGTTACTACTCCTTATTTCTGGCCTAGTTATCATTTTTATCTTAAATGTTTATAGTTTTTAGCCTTACATACTAGTACATTTTATTCGTACCAACGTCCCTTCATCTTGGGACCCTTTCTGCAATCGTGCTTCAGGTGCAGGCCGAGGCTCAGATCATCGGACCTAGCAGGAGCCAAATTTTAGCAGAATAGTGGTATGCTCCTCTCTTCTTGGAGCCATGTCCTACTATTTTCAGTTTTGTGTACAGCATGGGTATGCCGGGGCCTTATCCCGAACTTTTCAGTTTTTTTACTCTATAGAGGCTGATGTGGGCTAGTTTGTATAGTAATGTGGGTTGTGTAGTCGTATTGGTTTTTCATTGTTTTGCTTAGCTTCTTGTCGGCTTTCTAGGTTGCATATTTGTAATTGTCAAGGTATTATTGGCCTAGTATTAATCTTGGTCAACCTTAGTGTGACAGGTGGCTTGGTTGGTTGTCACAGGTGACTTGGTCAACCTTAGTGTTACATATAGATGCTATATAGCCAGCTTCTTGATCGATCATGAATCGGGGGCCAGTTGCGCCCTACCCTAGTTTTGGGGCGTGACAATAGAATCATAATCAAATCATACCCGTGTATAGAGATAGAAGATTCATGCATTTGGATTAAAATCCCATAGATTAGACATAGAATTTCATACTTAGAGNCCCATAGATTAGACATAGAATTTCATACTTAGAGAGGGATTGGGTATAGGTGTGAAAGGAATCGCCCATTCATAACCTTACATACCTGTTGGAGGTTGAATCTAACCCTCCCTTGAATGCCAAAAGAAAATTAAAATGAATTGAAGATCACTAGCTTGAGCACCCTCTAAAATCTCTTCTACTTTGCATGCATGGATGGAAAATAATTAATCTAAACTTAACCCCATAAAAGGCCACTATTCATACCCTAAAACATCGTAGTTTAGGCTTAGGAACTTAGGAATTACGAAAAGGCCCTTACTAACTTCACAGAAAAATACTGTCAGGTGGCCCTAACGAGTAACCTAACAACTAGTGACTAGGGAGTACGACTCGTGGTGTCATCCATTATGTTCCAAATCTTTTAGGCTCATCACGGGTCATCTCACGACTCGTTATGGATGACCACAAGTCGTGGTCCCTGCCCGTGAATTATACTGCCTCACTTTTCTTTTCCTTTCTTACTTCCCTCCCCACGGCTGACCCAATGCTATGTAGGGCCTGATCACAAGTTGTGGTCTCGCCAGTGGCATCTCATCTCTTCCAGTTCTTCTCACTGATCCCTGGGCCTTCCCTACAAGTCACCTCACGACTCGTGGGCTACTCTCATGAGTCTTCCCAGGATTCATTCTGAGCCTGTTGCAAAATTTTCAACTTTTCTATGTTTCAACTCTCGGGTCTAATCCTTGGTGTTCCGAGGTATAACAATATCTCCCCCTTGGAAACATTCATCCTCGAATGTTGGAAAAACACACAGAAAAGTAGAGATATGCAATTACCATATTCAATTACTGATCATTTAAACGGAAATCTAACGGAATGACTACCTCAATTTCAAAATACATTACTGAACTGAATTCACCAATCATACATACATTCATCTACATAAAAGAAACTTGTGCACATGAACTGAACATGAAACTAAATAGAGTTTTAGGGCAAAACTGATACCTCAAGTTAGAATTGAGCTGCTAGAGAATAAATGTGGGTATATAGCCATCATATCCCCTTCGGCTTCCCATGTAGCTCCTTCAACATGTTGATTCCTCCATAACACTATAACTGAAGCTACTTCCTTGTTCCTTAGCCTTCGAACCTGACGATCCAATATTTACACCAAAACCTCTTCATAGCTAAGGCTGTCTCTCAGACAAACATGGTCCACCAGGACAACTAAGGCTGCATCACCCAAACACTTCTTCAAAAGCGATACATGGAATACGGGATGCACAGAAGCTATTTCTGAAGGCAACTCCAACTCATATGCCACCTTGGAAACATGTCTCATTATCCGGTATGGGTCGATATAACAAGGACTAAGTTTTCCTTTCCTTCCAAATCTCATCACTCCCTTCATGGGAGACACTTTCAGAAATATCCAATCCTCGACCTCAAATTCTATTTCTCTTCTTCTCACATCTGCATAAGACTTTTGGTGACTCTGTGCAGTTCTCAACCTGTCTCTTATCAACTAAACTTTCACCATTGCTTCATGAACCAAATCCGGCCCTACCAGTGCTGCCTCACAAACCTCAAACTATCCGATAGGCGATCTACATCTCCACGCGTAGAGAGCCTCAAACGGTGCCATCTGGATATTAGAGTGCTAGTTGTTATTGTAGGCAATCTCAATCATGGAGAACTGATCATCCCAACTATCTTTGAAGTCCATCACACATGCTCTCAATATGTCTTTGAGATTTTGGATAGTCCGCTCCGCTTGGCCATCATTTTGCGGGTGAAATGTTGTGCTGAGCTTAACTTGAGTACCTAGCCCTTTTTTAAATGATCTCCAAAACTGAGAGGTAAACTAAGTACCTCTATCTGAAATAAAAGACAAGGGCACTCCATTAAACCAAACCAACTCTCGAATGTATAACTTAGTATAATCCTCCGCTGAGTCAGTGGTTTTGACCGGTAGAAAATGCGTCGCCTTGGTCAACCTGTCCACAACAACTCAAATAGAGTCATATTTCCTATGAGTCCGAGGTAAACCTGTAGTTAAATCCATATTAATTTATTCCCACTTCCAAGTAGGAATACTGATATCCTGAAGTACACCTCCCGGTCTTTGATGCTCAACCTTCACCTGTTGACAGTTTGGACACTTAGCCACAAATTCTGCTATGTCCTTTTTTATGCCATTCCACCAATAGACTTCCCGTAAGTCACGATACATCTTGGTGGTGCCTAGATGGATGGAATACCTGGACCCATGAGCCTCGTGCAACATCCAGAACACACAAGCGACCCTGATATCGAAGCACACCATCTCCCCCTTTGGAGAAGACCTCCACTTGCTAATTCTGAACAACTTCCTTTAACTTCACTAAGATCAGGTCCTCATCTTGTCTAGCTTTAACATCAGTCACCACGGACGATTTTGACCCGTTCTGGACAACAACCTCACCATCAGTCGAGTCGACCAACCTAACTCCAAACATTGCGATTCGATGTACATCTTTCACCAACTCCTTTTTTTCTTCATCCACATGGGACACACTATCCATACAGAGCCTACTAAGTGTGTCCACTACCACATTGTCCTTACCCGGATGGTAGGACACTCGTATCGTAGTCCTTGAGTAGCTCCAACTACCTCCTTTGTCGAAGATTGAGATCTTTCTGTGTAAACATATACTGCAAACTCTTATGGTCCGTGAACACATCTACATAGACCCCATACAAGTAATTTCTCCATATCTTCAAGTAAAATACCACTGCGGCCAATTCAAGATCATGAGTCGGGTAATTCTTCTCATGCACCTTCAGTTGTCTAGAGGCATATGCTATAACTCTCCCATGCTGCATCAATACACACCCGAGTCTGACTCTAGATGCATCACAATACACTACGAATTCATTGATACCCTCGGGTACGGTCAACACTGGTGCTGAAGTAAGTCGAGTTTTCAACTTTTGGAAGCTCCGACCAGTGGTATTTCACCTTCTTCTGAGTCAACTTGGTCAAAGGTGCTGCAATAGATGAGAAACCCTCAACAAACCTCCTATAATAGCAAGCTAAACCCAAGAAAATCTAAATATCTGAAGGATTCACCAGTCTGGGCCAATTCATCACCGTCTCGATTTTATAAGAATCTACCTTTATGGTGTCACTTGATACCACATGGCCCAGAAATGCTATGGAGTCCAACCAAAACACACACTTTCTGAACTTGACATACAATTTGCGATCCTTGAGAGTATGTAGCGCTACTCTCAAATGAGCAGCATGCTCCTCCTCGCTCCAAGAGTATATAATGATGTCATCAATGAACACGATCACGAACATGTCCAGATATTGCTTGAACATCCTATTCATCGTTCCCATGAAAGCTGCAGGAGAATTCATTAGCCCAAAGACATGACTACAAACTCATAATTGCCATACCGCATCCTGAAGGTTGTCTTCGGGATATCACTCTCCCGAACTTTGAGCTGATGATACCCGGACCTGAGATCTATCTTTTAGAAAAACTTGGCACCCTGAAGCTGGTCAAACAAATCATTGATCCTGGGAAAAGAATACCTGTTCTTGATGGTGACTTTTTTCAATTGCCGATAATCAATACACATGCAAAGAGATCCATCCTTCTTTCGGACAAAGAGAACTGGTGCACCCCATGGAGACATTATTGGTCAAATAAAACCCTTATCTAAAAAGTCCTTCAACTGTTCTTTCAACTCCTGTAGCTCGGCTGGAGCCATCCTATAGGGAGGAATAGATATAGGCTGCATGTCGAGAAGAAGGTCAATATCGAAATCAATCTCCCGCTCGGGAGGAACACTTGGAAAATCAATAGGAAAGACCTTTGGATACTCATGTACTAATGGAACTGACTGGATAGTAGGGGTCTCGGACTCAACATCCTTAACCCTAATTAGATGATACATGCAACCCTTAAAAATCATCTTCCTGGCCTTAAGGTAGGAAATGAAATAAACTACAGGCACAACTGAAATACCCTTCCCTTCTAAGATTGGCTCACCCATAAATATGAACTCTACTACCTTGGTTCTACAATTAACTAAAGCATAGCATGCAAATAGCCAATCCATGACGAGAATAATATCAAAATCGGTCATGGCTAACTCTATCAAATCTGCTGAGGTGACCTTATGAGCAACTGAGACTGGGCAACCTCTATACACCCTTCTAGCTAGGATTGAGTGACCTATTGGAGTAGAAACTAAGAAAATTCTTAAAAGACTTTGAGACTGACTCCGAAGCTACTGGCCACATAAGGTGTCACAAAAGAAAAAGTAGCCCCAGATCTAGCAAAGCATAAACATCAATATGGTAAACTCACAATATACCAATGACCACATCCGGGGAGACCTCCTGCTCCTGATGGGATGCTAAATCATAGAACCTATTCCGGCGCTGTCCACCAGTTGTGCTAGTAGATGCCCCATGATGTGCTATGTGTGCGGGAGGAGCTACTAAACTAGAAGCTGGGCCTCGAGCCCCAACCTGATCCTTTCTCTCTGCTGGACAATCTATATGCATGTGTCTGTGCTTCCCACACCCGAAATAAGCACCTGAACCTGCCAAGCACTGGCCTATGTGCCCTCGACCACATCTGCGACAAGCTGGGATGCTAGAATCTGCAGGTCTACTACTCTGACCCCTCAAGCCTGATGCTCGCCCTCTCTGATCATGTATAGGCCTGGATGGCACACTTAATTCTAAAGATGCTAGGGTTGATGATCTCTGGTGAGTCTGCTATCGATGTCCACCACCGGACCTTTGCTGAGAGAATCTGTGGTCCTCGGTCCTGGCTCTCTTGGCCTCCCACTCTCTCGAATTTGCCTCCTCCATCTACGGGGCGTACAACACTATTAGTGGGAATCCATATCCTGATGGAGCATAGAGGTCCTACAATCCTTGTCCAAATAACCCGCTACTCCATGGATGAATCTACTCACCCGCATCCTCTGATCGGCTACCAATTCTGGGGCATATTTCGATAGGCGAGTGAAATCAAGGGCATACTCTTATACAGTCATTCTCCCTTGATTCAAATTCATGAACTCATCTGCCTTTAGTTCCCTCATCTCACAAGGGAAGCACCGGTCTAGAAATGCAACATGGAACTCTTCCCAAGTGACCAGACCTGCTCCTGCAACCCTTCTATCCTTCCATTGGCGGAACCAAATATGCGCGACCCCTTTTAATTGATAAGAGGACAACTTGGTGCACTAAAAACCATTCACCTCCATGACTTGGGTGATCTTTACAATCTCGTCTACGAACTCATATGGGTCCTCATCTGTCACGACAAGAACGTACACCTAAATCGTAGATATGGGACAAAGAGCCCCGAGAGACCCCAAGTCTACCCATAGCGTGAGCATACATCTAATTCATTCACATAAGTGGAAGGCTTAACATAAAGAAACGAAATCATGACATCACAATGGAGAAAAGGCAATACATGATGGCTGAATACAACTGATAGTCTGAAAAGCCTCCAATAATGAAAGACGGGTTGAAGGGACAATACCCCAACTAACCCTACAATACTGAAACTGAAAGAGAACAATAGAGTCTAAACATATGGCCCTCGGAACATAAGGACTCACCAAATAAGCTGATGGCGATCTCTAAAGTGCTACCGAGGAGGGTGAGCCTGAGAGCCGGGTTTTGTATCATAAAATAATATAGCATAGAAAGTATGCGGTCAGTACATGCAATGTACCGAGTATGCAAGGTAAGTAAAATGGAAATTTAAAATATATAAAAATCATAAATGATTAAAAGAGTAATACATCATTCTCATTTCGTAAACATCATAACATAACATAAGGCTCAAGGTTTTCAAAACATTCGTAATACAAACATAGTCATAAATATAGGAGAAAAGATTTACTTAACATGACTTGAGCCAAAATACATAATCATAACATGCATAATTCATGAGAAATAATGGGAGATTCTCCTAACCGACATACCCCACATGAGCACACATGAAGTCTGACTTGTAAACCTAGTCGGGAGGCCGTTCGTACCTTGCCAAGGGTAGAACCATGATGGGCATGATATCATCATGAAAAGGGCCATTGGGGCCAGGGACAGTCACAAAGGAGGTTCCAACATACCTATGGTGGCACGTAGTTTATGAGATCCGGGGCAAAACCTAGGCCTCGAACCTACTCGGTGTTCGATACTACTCCTAAAACATATATAGTGCTCATAGTATAACATGCGTGAATTCATGGGTCAGTTAAATCATGATAATCATAAACATACTTGTACATATGTGAACTAACCATGTAATAAGGCCCGTGAGTCGGCCAAAACATAATTCATAACTCATAGGTTCCATGCATACTTGAAAATCATACATATAACTTGTATATCATCAAATCATAATGGGTAGTTGAATAAGTGTTATACCCTAGGAACCCAAGGATCAGACCCAGAAGTAAAAACGAAGAAAAAACTAAAAACTCGCACCAGGTCACAGAATGATCTGTGAGGTGGGTCGTGAGGAGTGACCACAAGTCGTGAGGTGACTCGTGGTCAGCATGGTTTGGCAAGACCTGAATGAGGAGGCCACGGGCCTGACCACGAGTCGTGGTCAGACCTCATGACTCATGAGGTCACCCGTGGTATACCTTCGAGGTTTGGCATGTTGGGATGGGTAGTGTAGGCCACGAAGGTAACCACGAGTCGTGGTCTGACCTCACAACTCATGAAGTCACCCGTGGGGTCCCCTTGGATGTTTTCGTCAGTAGACTCAATGGACCATGGCCACGAGTCGTTCCCTATGGCAACGACCCTTGAGGTCCCTTGTGGGGTCCGGTGACCAGAAATTTTTTGCATTTTAGTAAGGGTGTTTCGTAATTCCTAAGTTCCTAAGGCCTAAATTACGTCATTTTGGATATTTTTCTGAGTTAGATAAGATGAGTTAAGTCCATTATGCATGCCCATTTCTCATGCAAAAGATTAGAGAGATTTTTTGGGAGATTCAAGGTCTTCTTCCCCAAATTTCCATCAATTTCTTTGTGGGTATTCAAGGAACCTAGAAATCAATCCATTCCCAGGTATGTAGGGTTTTAGAATGGGTGAAATTCATCCACACCCATGCCCAAATTTCAAATTTAATCATGGATCCTCTTATTCAATTCCACGGAGTTTTACCCAAAAGCATGAAAATGTCATTTCTCTTTATGGGTAATGGGTCACCTAACAACTCATCGTGTCAGGGCACAGG
>JACEIK010007160.1:660-26401 GCA_018107945.1 Datura stramonium
GTTTGCATCACAGAAATGTGTAATGTGAGTCTCATGATTCTTTAATTGGAGAGGAGATCGAAAGACCCAATCCATTGGTTAATAATTCCTGACCAACAACTGAAGAGAAGTGTTGACTGAATTTAAGTCAGTAAATTACATATCTGCATGTTTTTCCTTAACCTTAGCTTGTTTGTGTTATTGTTCAGATTATAATTTACAATCTCTTTACTTAAAGTTACATTAACTAATATTCTTGAAAAATCATCATTTGTTCTGTTTGTCTGCTTGTATAAAATTGCGTATACTAAACACTTGAAGATAAATTACTAACACATTACAGTCCCTGTGGGTTCGATACCTGGCTTGAAATAAAGCCACTTTATTACTTGTACGACCACGTGCACTTGCGTGTAGTTGGGAGTGAACATTGGCATTGCCCAAAGATTTATCATACTAGGATCTACACATTCTTATTTTTGAAAACAACATCATAATCATGGGTAACTTTAGAAATATGTTTTTCGTCACCAACTTCATCATTATCACACATTTACCATAAATCACCTCTTTAACTCTTCACCCATAGGGCGTTTTAGATTCAATTTTTAGAAAAACAAATTTTATAAAAGAAATAAGTTCGAATCCGCCCAAGCTTCATCAATCATCAATATCAACTCAATCTAATCATAGCCATGAGTAGAGACATAAGAATCGTGCAATAGATCAAAACCCCATAATTGATTATTCGTAGTTTAACACTAATTGATAGGAATTGGGCATGGGTGTGGAAGGAAGACACCCATTAAACCCCTACATACCTGAAAATGGATTGACTCAAAGTTCCTTGAATACCCACAAAGAAATTGATGGAAAATTGGGGAAGAAGACCTTGAATCTCCCAAAAATTTCTCTAAAGTTGTTGCATGAGAATGGGCATGCATAAAGGACTTGACTCATCTTATCACACTCAGAAAATATCCAAAATGACGCAGTTTAGAGTCTAAAAGCGTGGAAAAGTTGAAAATATCCTTAATGAACCTGCCCTAAAATCTAGTCGGAAGGAACCCACAAGTGGTATCAATGGGTCGTGGAAACAACCCGCGGCCCGTCCTGAATCTTCGTTGAAAATACTGCTGAAAGCCCATTCTCGGAATCGCACCACGGACACACAGGACAGATCGTCCTAAGCTTCAATGGACCGTTACTTTAGTAGTTGTTTTCTTTTTCTGAAACTCTGCACTCCCATTCCACGAGTCTCACCACGGCTCATTGTAAGCTTCAACGGGTCATGGTTCACACCCGTTATCTCCACTCCGATAGTCCACACCCCTCTCACGACTGCTAACAACAAACCGTCATTCGTCACAATGGGCCGTTGTAACACCCGTTGTTACTTCAGCCATCTAGGCTTACTCCTTACCACGACCACCACAACGGCTCATTGTTTCTTACAACGGGTCATCGAATCAACCGTTGTTTCCCCCTGACATCTGAGCTCCTGAACCCACAACCACAAATGAAAGCCCATGGTTACTTACCATGGGTTGTGGTACCTGTCCTTCTGCAATCTTTTTCCCAACTTTTAGCAGTTTTACATTTTAGCTTCCCGTGTCTACACCTAAGCACTTCTGGGGTATTACATTTAAGCTAAAAATAGGCTAAACAAAAATGGTCTATGATCCTTTCCTAATCAACTGTCCTAAAACCTATGTAAAGACCAACCGGGCAAGTTCTAGATCTTCTACGCAGTATTGAACAAGGTATTAGACCTCACTCACTCATGGTACATGTCTTGCATTCACTCTACCAGTCCAGTTTATATATGGCTAACAAAAACTATTCATGCTAATACACTAAATGACATAAAAAGACCTACCAAAGTCATGCTTTGCAATCAACAAGTGCATGGCTAATCATCAAAAAATTTAAACAAGTCATTTTTTTCAAAACTCTAAAACAAGTGCATTTATTGGCTATAAAGTAATCCTAAGCTACTTCTAATTAAACAAAAATATAAAAATAAAATAAAATCCTAAACATGTCGGTTCTGCTAGATAGCATGCCTGAGGGAAAAGAAACACGACAAGAAAAACCCTCGGGCGAATATCCATAAACAAGTACTACCCTCCCCCTTTTAAAAATATGCTTTGTCCCCAAGCAAACAAGAATGTAAAAACTAGGAGAGGGACATACCTGTGGCTACTCATACTTCACCATCCATTCATGGGTTGCCTCCCATGCAACTCCTGATTTAACGTCGCGACACGACCCAGATCTCTTGATTACTCATAATTCATCAAGAAACTTGGACTCATCCTCCATTATATTAAATGCTTGGATTTTCCAAGAGGTGCCTTAGATGAGATAAAATAGAAAAACAAAAATGTAAAAGAGAAAATAACAACCAAAAGTTAAATACAGCAAATAATCTAATTTTAAGTTGTATTCCCCTGCAACGGTGCCACTTTTTAATAACGCTCAAACTCACACTTCCTGGAAAAGTATGAAGCGGACGTTGTCAATAAAGAACCCAATAAAGAGGTTGGGTTTGAACCCGCAGGGAATAGGGTAAAATATAGACTAATGTCGGTTCTTGAACTTATTCGTAAGTTATCTCCAAATTAGGGGGTTTCAAAGAAAAACAATATTAAATCAATACTACAATTGCGATTCATATCAAGATTAGCAAATAACTAGGTTAAGTGTTCCACATGGGTTTATAACTACTTCGAGTGTACACACGTGATCAATCCCAATGCTTACTTGTAGAACTGATAACTAGGGTTCATCCAAATGACTGGTTCGTCCCTATTGGATGACTATACTCAATCCCCAGGTTAGGTCTCATGAGTGATTTCAAACTCGCCGTTATCAATATATTCCAAATTTAACTATCTTGCGACCACAGCTCAAGTTAATACGATGATCATAAAGACCAAGGCTTTGTTGTAATTCTCTTTTTATAATATCTACTTCTCTAGGTTCAAGCAAGTAAAGAATTCGGGCAAGTCCTAACATTGCGCACCATTAAGAAATGTTTAAACATGAAGAGAATACAATACAAGTATTTAGCATTAGTTTTGAATCATTTTGTGTAACCCTATTTCATTAATCCATTATGGTTCCCACAGCCCCTAATTGTGGAGGTTTTAGCCTCTCATGATTGTAAGATTACAATTAGCATTCATATACAAACACATAATTAAATACTTACAACAATAATTGGAAGAAAACCTGATTTGAATATCAAAGAAGAATCACAAGAACAATGGATGAAATCAAGAGTTTGATCCTAAGAATTACTCTTCAAAACTTGATAAAAATTCACAAATATTGCTTTTTACACATCTCTACTACTTCCTTTCTATGTTGTTCTGCTAAACTAAAACATAAAAGGTATTTATAAATACATTAGAAACCTTTTCCTAAGCTAACAGGAAATTTTCCATATCTGGCGTCGGTTGTATCACGACTGATCCTACGGCCCGTAATAGAATTGTACGGGTCATACCTACTTCTCCTACATTCTTGGTTGTTGCAGATTTTTCTAAGTGATGGCAGGCTGGTATGGCTCGTACCACAGTCCTACGAGTCGTATAATGCATCTGTGGTTTGATTTTGAGAACTTTGGCATCTTCTGAAAATTTCCACGAGTATTGTGGTATGCCCGTACCTTCCTCCTATGACTCGTACTGCTTAGTGTATCTGAAGTTCTGTCAAGTCTTGAATAATCACTTGAAGCTCACCATGGATCATGGTATGGGTCGTACGTGGTTGCTACGATCCGTGGGTTCCACCCGTACCAAGTGACTGCCTTGTGCAAATTTCTCTGAAGAATTCCACGACTCCAGTTACTACTCATACCATCTTGGTACGGCGAGTACTGAGAGTCGTACGTTGCCTTCCTCTTAATCCAGCCTTCTGATTTTCACCACGACTATTAGTACGGCTCGTACTGAGACTTGCACTTGGCTGATTTTCTGCACTTTTATGCCTCTTTTGCACATTTTTTCTCCAATGCCTATTTTTCCCTAAAATCAAAGTAAAAGTACCTCATATCCATACAAACATACCTAATTCCATGCTATTTTCTCAATTTTAAGCGTCGAAAATGTTGTAAACTCATAGCACATCACACCCCAATGCAATACACTAGGTCGAATGAATCCCTTCTCAAGAAGATCTCTTAGCTGCTCCTTCAACTCCCTTGGCTCTGCCGAAGCCATCCTGTAAGGAGGGATCGATATGGATGAGTACCTGGAAGTAAATCAACGGTGAAGTCTATCTCCCTCTCAGGAGGAACACCAGGTAAGTCCTTTGGGAAGATTGCTGAAAACTCATTTACCACTGGGACTGACTAAAAAGTCACCGGCTCGCTGGTCAAGTCCCTGACTCAAACTAAGTAAGAAATGTAGCCTTTGGACACAAACTTTTGGGCTTTAATATATGTAAATAAACTTACCTTTAGGTGTAGCAGCATTTCTCCTCCATTCCAAGACTGGCTCATCTGGAAATTAGAATCTGACAATCTTTGTTCGGCAATCAACATTAGCATAACACGCCGCTAACCAATCCATTCCCATGATAGTATCAAACTCAACCATTCCCAACTCAACTAGATTGCTAATGTAAATCTATCCCATACTCGAACCATACAACCACGGTAAACTCTTTTAGCTAACATAGATTTGCCAATTGGCGTAGATAAAACAAATGACTTAGCCAACTAATCAGGAGCAATCTCAAACTGACTCGCTATCAGAGGAGTATCATATGAAAAAGTAGATCTTAGATTAATTAAAGCATAAACAACACGAGAGAATTTAATCAAAGTACATGTATCAACATCAGGCGATGACTCTTGGCCTTGGAGACCACCTAAAGCATAGAAGCGGTTCTGCACTGTCCCTAAACTAGAAGCTTCTCCTCTCTTACCCTTACCACGGCTGGTTGTAGGTTGAGAATTAGGCCTTGGAGGTCGAACAGAGGGTGATGATATTGCTGTTGAACCCGTCGGCTGTGCGATACCACCTCTGGTCCCCATCGGACACTATCGCATGTAATGGGTAGGTTGTCCACAATGATAACATTCTTGACCCAAACAACACTGCCCTAGATTACTCTTACTGCACTGAGCAGCTGAGGGTATCGGAGGGCTCCCCTGACGTCGGGAACCGAATGGAGCTGAACTCTGGTCTCTCCTTGGTCCTCATAGCTAAGGTGGAGCACTCTTCGCAGTTCAAGCAGGCTATTTGGAAGATTGAACCTTGGAGTCCCCTTTAGACTCTCTATAAGACCTCACAATTCTGGCTCTCTTTCTCTGCTCCTGTCTCTTACGAGTATCACGAATCGTGTGGACCAAATCCTCAGCCCTATGAAAAAAGGCCTGTATCTATGCAATGTCCATATGCTCCTAGGTAGATACTCCCAAAAAATCATGAGCTATGTGAAGCCCTAGCCTAACATGAATCAATGATTCTATCCTCCATCGTTTGAACCAGGTGTGGAGCATACCTGGCCAAAGAATTAAACCGAAGGCAATACTCCCGCACACTCATACTGCCTTACTCTAGATGCAAAAACTACTGAGCTCGAGCCTTTCGAAGATCCCGGGGTATATACTGGTTCATAAAGGCCTCAAAGAACTCATCCCACTGGGCTGGTTGTGCATCAGCTCCTCTGGATCGAGCCCAAGCCTCATACCAGCAAATAGCCACATCATGCAGTTTGAATGCTGCCAACTCTACCTTTTTTGTTCCTGTCACCTCTATGACTTTCAACTCTATAGGTCTGATCAATGAAATCCTGAGGGTCCTCACTCGAGTATGATTCGGTAAACACTGGAGGGCTCAGACCTAAAAACCCACGGGCTCTAGAACTCTCAGCTACCTAACCTTTATGTCCCTCCATCGCCTTCGATCGTCGCTCCTATCCAGCAGCAATACGATCCATCAACTGAACGGCTCCCTCAAGACCCTGTCCTTCTAGAGCAATCGGAGGTACCACAGGTGTGGGAGGGGCTACCACTCTATCACCCTCAGGTATTGTTGGCGTAGGAGCTGGAGGCCTACCTACCACTACTCTAACTAGGGCTGGAGGAATTGTAGCACCTGGGGCAGAGGACTCGCTCTGAGCCTCTGACCTGTCTCCCTGATCCACTAGAGGGCTACTAGTACCCTCTCTTGCGGATATACCAATCAACCACGTAGTCATCCTCCTCGTCACTGGCATACTCTAAAATAATAACATAACTTAGATATCGCAATACTTATGACCTTGCTCTATAGCACAAACTATTAGTAAAAGAAGTGAAACAACTCCTAAATGTCCTGTAGTGTCTTGGTTATATGTATGGTACAACACATAATCATAAGCAAGACTCTACTAAACACGACTTTGTGGACTCCCTAGGACACGAGTTCACTCTGGTACCAAGTTTATCACACCTCAAAACTGGGGTAGTGTGCAACTGGCATTCGATTCTAAAGTGATCGAAAAGCCGGCTATATAGCATCTGAACTGCAACCCTTAGGCCTACAGGGCCACCTGTCACAGTCAATTATAATATAGAAATGGACCGACCAGGTCTCAATAAACATAACAAAGATAGTATGTCGACAAGGCCACAATGAAAAGTGAAAAGAATTGCGGAAAGCCTGCCAGGCCACAAATTGAACAATTATACAACTAGTCCACAAAAGCCTCTAAAAGAGTAAAATAATATTGAATGCATGGGACAGGGCCTCAGCCTACCCATCTGTACATCAAAACTCAAAATGACCAAACCAAACATAAGGCTCCTGAAAGAAAGGATCATACCAACTCTGCGCTAGAACTAGGTTCCTACTATATCAGTCGATCTGAGCTCCTATATGCACCTGCAGCACGATTGCATGGGTTCCCAGGTGAAGGAACGTCAATACAAAGAATGCACTGGTATGTAAGACTAACAACTGCAAATAAAGCCATGCCAAATATAAATTGAACCAGAAAAGAGAATAGCAACAACTTGACACTCTGGAAACTGTCAACATGACAATGGCAAATAATAATTGAACATAACTCAAAAGATAGGGTAGAGAGAGATAGTCTTTAACTCTGTAACTTGCTACCCTCTATGCAAACTATGTACATGAGTATAACATAACTGACTAATATGCTAACACTTCCGATACTTGGACCAGATTTTATGAGAATTGACTCGGTGGCTACCTGATACTTGGACCGGGATTTAAGTATGGTTGTTTGATACTCAAACCAGAACTTTAAGAGTTGCCTGATACTTGAACCAAGACTTTATGTGGCTGAACTGATACTTGGACTAGGATTTTCATACATATTCCTTCGCACATTTATCCATCTAATACTCAGACCAAAGAGGGTGTGAGACATCGCTCCCACAGCATTACACAATTAGCCATCTGATACTCAAACTAAGAGGGTGTGTGGTAATCAATGCAAATCATGCCAATGAGCAAACTGATACTGAGACCATCAGTTGTACAATGAAATATATATATNATATATATATAGAGAGAGAGAGAGAGAGAGAGAAAGAGAGAGAGAGAGAGACTCAGATAACGAGTCTGACTTGGAGGACCAACTGAACATCATACCCCTAAAAACTGACAGAAGGAGACATAGGACATAACTTGACTTGGAAGCTTAATATGATATGAGACTCGAGGAACATGACACTAGACCTTGCTATGGGTTATTAGAACCAACTCTAGATACTTAGACTCAAATTTGGAATACTTGGACTCTATATGAGTACATTGATTCAACTTATAAAGCTTAGACTCAACTGGAAGTACTCACACTCAATTATAGATACTTAGCAAACTTTCGCTACCTTAACACCCAGTAAGTCGATAACTTTCCAAGAACTTAAGGAATAGGAGTTATAGAATTTATTTTAAGCCTTAAGAACTCTAAAACATCTGTATATAAAGATAGGTCACCATGTTAAGAAAACACTGTGTTAATGCCCTCATTTACCCTTACCATCTAGATATTCATTCTTAGCATATATTATTCTTACATCGTCGTCTTAGCTTCATTTCTAATCTCATAAGGTGACTATAACATAATACATGATCAACATAAAACATATATGACATAATGTAAAGGACTAGCTAACAATTTCTATACTGAGGGGTCTCCAACTCGATGTACAACTACGACAACAATCGATACAACATTACACTTTAACTGCCTCTTTGGGCTAGACATAATATCAATATTTAGTCTTAATCAAATATGAAACTTTAAAGCTTAAATGGATCTTAACATATTGCCTTAATACATGTAAAAATTTTGCTGGCTCATTCAACTCACAACGGACGAATTGTTCTTGAAAGAACAACATATGGGACACCTTATATACCTTTTTTCAACTAACTTTTCTTTAGACGATTTCCTATTTCAATGACCAATCTTCAACCTTCTTAATCCCTTGGATTTATAGTCCAACAATAAGATTAATTTGTAGCATAAAATGTAGCTCAAAATAACTTACCAAAGGCAGTCAGAATAGCAACAATAACAAAAACGGCAACGTCAATAATATTTAGCCATTTTCTCTACTTGTTTTCATTAGCTTTTGAGAGAGTAAAATAAGAGGATAATTACCTAAATTATTATTTATTCCTTCCCCTAAATATGAGGTATATTTCCATCCAAAGAAACTATGAAAAATCCTGAAAAAAAGGAGCAAAAATGTAGCTCAAAATAGTCCAATCGGCAGCTCACTTAGCTGCCAAATTCCAGCCATTTTGCTTGCAATTTGAAGGGTTTAAAGAGGGTGAAATCCTTATCTTTCCTCTTGGATTTAATCCCTACTTCATGGTGGATATATAAGAAGTAGAACCAGCTCTTAAAACATAGCAACTTCTCCCAAAACAATTACCAAAATGAGCTCCATAAATACACCTAACACACTTGGAAACCAACTTTCTTAACTTGTCTTGTATTTTGGTTGAGTTGTGCTTGAGGTTTCTCCTTGTTTTCCCTTAGTTGTTTGCTGAAAATTTGAGAGAATTGTAGAGAGTTGGCAAATACCTCAAATATGGAAAAGTTGAAAGTGATTTCATAATACAAAACTCAAAATATAAAGGGGTTTGGGCGGTGGCCATGTCACTGCTCGACAGTGCCACCATAAAATGTCTATAACTTTTTACTCCAAACTCCGATTGATGAGGGATTTGATATTTTGAAAACTAGACCCAAATACCTTTAAATTTAATAATCGTAGGGCTTCTAACTCATTATAGATTAGTACATATGGTCATTGAAATTTGAGTCTTAGTTATGAACTTCACATACTCTTTTCTTTTCCCTTCGTACATGTTTCCCTCCTCACCTACGACCAACATACAACCCGTACTTCCCTTGACATAGAATACAAATATCAAATAATCATCAAAAAAAATTTGAGATGTAATATCATTATTAACAGCAAAAATAAAATGACTTAATTACAATAGATAAAACTTCAAGAATCATATATACAAAGATAGACAATACAATTGAATCAAACAAATATCAATGAGCATGATGTAATGCACTACAATACATCGATCATGTATGCAACCAGTATACACACGTACTTTATGGGGATGTCTGAGAGTCGCGGCCCATAGGAGACTCACGAGGTCCATATACCTGCCCAAAATTATTTTTCATAGATCCACTCTCACTCTACCTAGAATTATTTCTCATTGAGCTATTATCACTTCGTCCAGAATCATTTTCCATCAGACTGCCCTCACTTTTCTCATAATCATTTTTCATCGGGCTATCATAAGTTTGAATGATCTTATAAAATACGAATGCCACATAAACACATGAACCATAAGTATTGTATAATATTTATATTTAACCAGCCTCAACTACCATAAATATACAAGATATCAGGAGTGATGTATTAACATACAATTAATTAATCGGGACAATCATTATCCTACCTCAATCATAACATACAACAAATTTCAAAAGTAAATTCGAATAAAATTAAAATATCATATAAATCAGCCAAATACCCCACATGTCACCTAATACCCGCATAGGTGCACCTCACCTATTCGATACCCCCTCATCTCACAATCTTATTATCAATAATTATGAAAACATCACTTAATCAGAGTTTAAAAAGTCTTAATTTACCTTAATGAGAAGCACCATGAATCACAAAATAGTCTTCCCTTTTCTTTGAGCCTCTAATTTCTCCCAATTTATCAAAAAGTATTCTAAATGAGTATAGGAGTCTATTGATATCCATTTTTGCATAAAAATAGTTCGGTCAGAAATTAACAAAAAGTCAATCTCGAGCTCCCAGAGTCAAAACCGAAACTTTCTTTCAAAATCAAATTACCCATAGTCTATAGGTAATAAAATATCAAATTTCATCAAAATCTGACTACAAATCGATCTCTAAAATTTAATTTTTCATATTCATACTTTTGATTTTCAAATTCTCAATTTTCAATCCAAATGTTAATTAAACAACTAAAATTTTCTAGATTCTATGATAAATTGATCAAAGAAAGGTTAGATTATTACTCCCGCAAACCAGGTGAGTAGGGATGCAGCTCCGTGGACCGCTCGTCGGCCCTGATAGGTAGTGGTATCACAATGAATCTAAAAAATCATTTAAATAATTACTCCAATTCAAGATCTAGAACTTAAAATATGATATGAAATGTCCAATTCTAATATGGAAAAAGTTTATTAACTGACAAGGATCTTTCTTTGCAATTGTGGATCCCAAGAAAAAAAATGACCCTTCGCGATCGTGATCGCCACCCTCACTATCGCAAAAGCACACTGAGGCGCCCTCCTTCTTTGTGATCGTGACTCTAACCCAGTTACCCTACATGGTTGTGATCCCCACCATATGATCATGAAGAATAAAATTGGTCACGCCAACAATCGAAAATCTAGTATGATCATTTATTTGTTTTAGTGCTTGAAACTCATCTTATCCCCTCAGAATAAAAAGTTAATATGAAAATCACTCCTAAAATGGCTATGAACCTGCTGGAGCACTAAAAACAATGATCGGAGATCGTCTCAACACATTGTTTGACAGTGATCAACTCTAAATTCCTCAATTGAACTACTAAGCAGCTCAAGTGTTTGAATCACTCCCGAGCCTTTTAGGACATGTGCAAACTATCCAACTAAGCCATAACTTACCCTTCAGGAACTTTCAAATCTCAATTCCGAGCTCGTTTACCTAATTTGTTGAGTTTGCTCAAATCTTAAGTTTTCAAATTTCTAATTTTTTTATTTTCTTCTCTAATACCCATCTGATTATCTTGAAAATTGTGTCATCCATCCTCCTAATTCATAAATCACACTTTAAGTCAGCAGAAATGTCATCTAAGAAAAATGGATTCTTATACTTAAAATGATCAAACAACTCATTATAAAATATGTGACTTTTATCCCCCATAACTAAGACAGACTATATTACTAAACATATAGATGTTTCTCCTTATTAATCAAACATAACAAGTATATTATATTTTTTATTATATCATAGAAAAAAGAGCACAACTCCCTTCCCATTCTCCTTCACGCTCTTATTTTTTTGGGTCCCAAATTTTTTTTCCTCTGCCTTAATTGCCATTGGAATAAAAAATCAGAAGTTTTTTGGTTTGAAATGGCTGATTGTTGAATTCTTCAATTTTATTTATTTATGTTTTTGGTGAATTTTAGAGCTTTTCCTCTAATGGTTTGTTCTCCATCATAATTTCCATTGAAAAGGAAAAATTCCTATGTGGACTGTAAGTACATTTAAAATGAAAAATGGATGAAATTACTTTGGAGTAATTATTAATATAAAACTAGAAAATATAAGTGAATAAATTTGATTTTATGCATAAAATCTCAAAGGCTTGAATGAACAAGAACATTAACAAGAACCCAAGGTAAATGAAGCAAGAAGAGAGTAGAGGAAATTATGTTCATTGATGATGATCTTCTTCCTTTCTTTCAATATTACTTTGTGTTTCTAATACAATGTAGAAACTTAACTATATATAGCCTCATATAGAACTAGACTTAGGATAAGATTCTATCCCTTCAACTAATTAATCGTTGGAGCAGTTAGTTAACCAACTTAACAGCTTTAACATCTTTTAACTAACTGCCTTCTTCTCCATTTCATACACCAACACTCTCCCTCAAGCTAGGTATGGTGAATATGTTTAAAATACCTTGCTTGGATAGGAGATACTCATGTTGAACCCTGCTAACACCTTTGGTTAGAATATCTGCAGGTTGATCTTGTGTAGGAATATATTTGATTTCAATAAGTCCCTGTTGAAGTTTTTCTCTCACAAAATGACAATTCACCTCAATATGATTAGTTCTTTCATGATAAACAGGGTTAGCAGCAAGTTGTATTTCAGCTTTACTATCATTATATATTCCAATAGGCAAGGTGAAATCAACATCAACTTCTTTCAGAATACCTGTCAGCCATACAATCTCAGTAACAGTAGTAGCCAAACTCCTATATTTTGATTCTGTTGAGCTCCTGGACACAGTGGTTTGCTTCTTAGATTTCCATGAAACCAGTGAATCTCCTACCTTAATGAACAAACCTGTGACTGATCTGCTAGTGATTGGATAAGAAGCCCAGTCTACATCACAGTAGGCAGTTACGGTGTTGTTTGAATTACTTGAAAGTAGGATTCCTTGGCCAGGCTGCTTCTTAACATACCTCACAATTCAGAGTGCTGCTTCCATGTAAGACTTCTTTGGTAGTTTTAGGAATTGGCTTAATGTTTGTAGTCCAAATGCAATATCTGTCCAAGTCATTGTAAGACATAAAAGTTTACCTATCAACCTCTGATAAGCAGCCTGATCTGTTGGTGGATCCTCATCAGTTTTTCCTTTTAGACACACTGTTTTATCATATTGCCTTGAAGTTAATTTGTCATTAATGTCAATTGGAGTTCCAGCAGGTTTGGTTGATGCTAAACCTATTTCAGAGATCAACTCCAAAGCATATTTCCTTTGATGCATAGCAATTCCTTGTGAAGATTTGGTAAACTCAATACCAAGGAAGAATTTAAATTCTCCTAAGTCTTTGATCTTGAATGCTTGTTGTAGATATAGTTTGGTATTTTTGATCAGTTCTAGAGAACTTCCTGTGATTAGCAAATCATCCACATACACTAATATAATAACTGTACCTTCTCTGAATTTATTTACAAATAATGAATGATCCAACTGACTTTGCTTGAACTTGAGCTTGAGCAATGCTTCAAAAAACTTTGCATTCCATTGCCTTGAGGCTTGCTTGAGTCCATACAAGGACTTAACCAGCCTACACACCTTCTCCTCCTAGCTGGTAAAGCCTTGTGGAAGAGACATATAAATTTTATCAATTAGATCTCCCTGTAAGAATGCATTATATACATCCATTTGATGGATATGCCAATTCCTTGAAGCAGCTAAGGCTATAATTGTTCTTACTATGGCCCTTTTAACCACAGGTGAGAAGGTTTTCTTGTAATATATACCCTCTTTTTTACTGTATCCTTTTGCAACTAGCCTAGCTTTGAACCTCTCAATCTCACATGTTGCATTGTATTTGATCTTGTAGATCTATTTACAGCCAATTGGTCTTTTTCTAGATGGCAGATCCACCAGCTCCCAAGTGTGATTATCTTGAAGTCTTGAATCTCTGCCTTCATTGCTTCTATCCATCTAGGATCTTTGACAGCCTCATTGTATGTGGATGGTTCTGTCAGATTTGAAGTAGCAGCTATGAAAGTTTGATAGTCTTTGGATAGGTGATCATAGTGTATATAATTACATAGTAGATATTTCACATCTTTGTGTATGTTTAAGGAAACAAAGTCCTTCATCCATGTAGGAGGATGTTTTGCTCTACCTGATTTCCTAACTTCTAGAGGTTGTGTAGGTTGTTCTAATAAAGTCACTATTTCAGATTGAGTAGATATATCAGGAGGATCTAGTATATCTTCTATAGACATTTCATGCCTCTCTGCTACATCATGTCTTGTTTCACTGTCAGATTCCATTCTATCATATGATAAGCACTCATTCCTCATTAGATCATCAACATTTTCTTCATATAACCAGTTTCCAGAATTGGAAGTATCTACAAATAACTATTCCTCAAGTGTAGTAGTCTGGTGGAAAGGAAATACATTTTCCCTGAACATCACATCCCTGCTAACAAAAAATGAGTTAGTGGACAAATCATACAATATGTATCCTTTTTGAACCTCAGAGTAGCCCATGTGTACTGCAATCTTAGCTCTACACTTCAATTTGTCATGTTCAGTAAGTATGTTTGCAAAGACAAGACACTAGAACTCTCTATGTCCTAAGGAAGGTCTTATCCCATGTAGCCTCCCATAAGGAGTCTGATTGTCAATTACTGAACTTGGCATTCTGTTAATAAGATAAACTACAGCTAAGACACATAGTCCTCACAACTTTGTTTGAATCTTAGCTTGAAACCTTATTGCTCTTGTTACCTTTAAGATGTGTATGTGCTTTCTCTCAGCAACCCCATTCTGCTGAGGTATAAGCACATGACTTTTTGATGAATAATTCCCAATTTTTTAAACAAGCTATCACATACCGAGTTAACAAACTCAGTACCATTATCTGATCTGATCACCTTCATTGTCTTCCCAAACTGAGTGTTTAAAAATTGAAGAAACTGTTGCATACATACACACACATCTGACTTTTTTTTCAAAAGAAAAATCATCAAATTACTTCAGTTGATAAGAGTTTCAATAGCAAGTATAGTCCTCCTTCCTCCTTATCAATCTCCTTCATCCTTCCACTGAAGAGTTCCTGGAACACACAAAAATGAGGGTAGAAAGTAATTGAGCAGCCCAATTCCTTAGTGACTTTACTCACAGACAAAAAATTATACTTAAATTGTGGTACATGAAACACATCAGTGATCACACTTCTAGGTGAAATTGAGCAAGAACCAATATATCTCACTTGTGCAATATCACCATTAGGCAAACATACTCTCTTAGTACTTTCAATTTGCATTATATATTGTTTGGACAACATTCCAATACTAGACACCATATGGTTGGTAGCACCAGTGTCAATAATCCACACATCACTATTTTCTGATACTAAGAAAGTTTTACCTGGCATATTAGCATTCGAATCAGAAGTTGTTCCAGTATCAGTTATGACTGAGCTGTGTTTTAGCATTTGTAAAATCTGTTCATATTGGTCTTTGGTGAAGGTGCATCCTTGTAACTGACCTGACCAGCCTTCAAGACTCTGAGATGAATCTTGAACCTGTTTTCCTTTTGCATCATTCTTAGAACTGATCAAGTTGGTATTCATTCCATAGTTGAATGTAAGTTGCTGTTTTTGATGATTCACAATAGCATTTTCACCTTGAACACTGTATGTTGCATTCCCTCACATATTTCTTCCTTTTTGACTTAAAATCAAGTGGATACCCCACTAGTCTGTCGCAGAATTCCTTAGTATGCCCTTTTCACTTGCAAAAATCACATATTACATTTGCATTCTTTTTATATCTTTGACTTGTACTGGTCTTGGAATACATAGCTACAGATTCAAGACTGTTAGAGGAAATACAGTTCATTCCAAGATTATGATCATTAGCAGCTACTGCTTTTTGACTTTTATCACCAACAACCATTGAATAGGCTTGGTTAATCCCTGGTAAAGGATCTAGCAAGAGGATTTGGCTTTAACTTGATGATTGGACTCATTAAGCCCCATAAGAAATTGAAACAACTTTAGCCTATGTAGATGAGAGATAAACTCCCTGGAACTTTCACAGTTACAAGGCCTAGGAATCAAGGCTTCAAACTCATCCCACAAATTTTTCAGTTTGGTATAGTAAACAAAAACTATATTAGTACCTTGCTGGAGGGTGGCAATTTCTTGATGTAGATTGAAAGCTCTTGATCCATTAATACGATCGAACCTCTCTTTCAAATCTTTCCAAACTGCATAGGCACTTGTAGCAAACACCACCCCTCCCAGTAGGCTTTTAGAAACTGAGTTCATTAGCCAAGACAGGACAATTGCATCAACTCGATCCCACTGATTCCATAGATCTTCTGTGAATCTTTCCTTCTTGCAAGAACCATCCACCATTCCTATTTTATTTCTTCCCAACAAGGCAATCCTCATAGATCGACTCCACAATGTGTAGTTCTCGACCCCAGTTAGTTGAATACCAATAACATTGATACCACTAACATCAGCTGAGCTTAGGAACAATGGATGATTATAGTCAAGGCCATGCTCGGTAGAAACACCACTATTGTGAGCATTCTGTGATGCTCTAGTGGAATTCACACCTTGATTGAATTCATTGTTGCCACCATTGTTTATATGATTCTCAAGAGTTTCCATCTTTCTTCAAGAACTGACGATGAAAAAAACTCTTCAGTTTAACTAAACTGCCTTTTCTAACAGGAGTCTGATCAACCTTTTCAGTCAATCAGATTGATATTGCCCAGATCGATTACTGCCTCTAGCCAGAATCTACCTAGAAAGCTCTGATACCATGTGATTTAATAAAGAAAAGCTCAAAGGCTTGAATGAACAAGAACATTAACAAGAACTCAAGGTAAATGAAGCAAGGAGAGAGTAGAGGAAATTATGATCATTGATGATGATCTTAGAAAAATATGATCATTGATGATGATCTTCTTCCTTTCTTTCAATATTATTTTGTGTTTCTAATACAATATAGAAGCTTAACTATATAGAGTCTCATATAGAACTAGACTTGGGATAAGATTTTATCCCTTCAACTAATTAACCGTTGGAATAGTTAGTTAACCAACTTAACAGCTTTAACATCTTTCAACTAATTGTCTTCTTCTCCATTTCATACACCAACAATAAAAATTAAAAGAATCAGGAGACGTGGTGGATCAAAACTACATTATCAGTTAGTAAAGGAGTTCGAAGCTCAAGTTCAAAAATCAATATCACAAATGAAGTTCGTTTCGAGTAGGTGATATCTCAAAAGAATTGGAACAACGACGAGAGTTTGAATCTAAAATTTGAAGGTATTTGAGTAAGATTTGAGCTAGTTTTAGATGAATTTCAGTTCTAGTTCATTAAAGTTCGAAGTTATAGTTGAATTATATCAAAACTATATTAAAGTTGTATTATAATTATATATTAAATTGGTTGAAAATTATATTTTAAGTTTGTATATGATCGTTGCTATATTAAATTTATATGAAAATTGTAAATAAGTTATACAGATTAGGATAAGTTACTAAAACAAACGGGATGGGAGGATCGACCCGTTTAGATAATTTCGAAGAAAGACTGTTGGCAGCAGGTAGTTTTTTTTAAGATGTATGCCATTACTGAGTTTGAAGAATATAATTTTAATTCAATTTTTTTTAAAACAATCTGTTATATTTGATAAATATGGATCTAATTTTGTATATATAGAGAGAAAAAAGATCCTTAAAATATTCCAATTCAATTCAATCCAATCCAATCCAATCCAATCCAAACCCGTATGGTCAATTAGGTGTTTAGGATTTCACTTCTGTCTCTGCTCTAAAACCCTTCTGTCTTTTCTCTTAAGTCTCACTCTCTCTGTTTTCCACATACATGGGTAGCCAAGCCGCAGTTTCGTTCCTCACCAACATAGCCCGAGCCGCTTTCGGTCTCGGCGTCGGCAGCGCACTTCTCAATTCCTCCCTTTACACCGTCGACGGCGGTCAACGCGCCGTTCTCTTCGACCGTTTCAGTGGGGTCAGTGACGAAACCGTTGGTGAAGGCACTCACTTCTTGATCCCATGGCTCCAAAAACCCTTCATCTTCGATATACGTACGAGGCCACACACTTTCTCCTCAATCTCGGGCACAAAAGATCTCCAAATGGTTAACCTCACGCTCCGTATTCTCTCTCGCCCCGAAGTCTCCCGCCTTCCCGATATTTTCAAAACCCTAGGTACTGAATATGACGAAAAAGTCCTTCCTTCTATTGGCAATGAGGTGCTCAAAGCTGTTGTGGCTCAATTCAACGCTGATCAGCTCCTCACAGACCGTCCACAGGTCTCCGCACTTGTACGAGAAAGCTTGATTCGACGTGCCAAGGATTTCAACATTGTGCTCGATGATGTGGCCATCACACACTTGTCTTATGGAGCTGAGTTTTCTAAAGCTGTGGAGCAGAAGCAGGTAGCTCAGCAGGAGGCTGAGAGGTCGAAATTTGTGGTTATGAAAGCTGAGCAAGAGAGGAGGGCGGCCATTATTCGGGCTGAAGGAGAAAGCGAATCCGCAAAGCTGATTTCAGATGCTACTGCGGCTGCTGGAATGGGTTTGATTGAGCTTAGGAGGATTGAAGCTTCTAGAGAAATTGCTGGGACTTTAGCTAAGACTCCTAACGTTACTTACTTGCCAAAGGAAGGGAATATGCTTCTTGGACTCAACCGTTGAGAAGGTAAAGGAAAATGCTAGTTATGTATTTATCTTTTGGAAAAATCTTATGTTCATTATTGACTTATCTAAAGAACTACAAAATCACTAATCTTCTCTGTGATTGCATAGTGATACAGTTTTATCACTTCGGATAAAAATGTAATTCACTTGAACCATCATTTTTGTAAAGTTGTAACTTTCAAGGATTAGTTTACCCACTTTTATATTTAATCTGCACGTAAAATAATTCACATACAGGGAAAATAAAATTTGATATTTGAAAATTATAGGAAAAGATGGTTGGTTTCAAATTTTGCCATATGAATAAGTAATACATAAAATTATAATAAGTGCATAGGGTAATAAAAAAGTACTTTGTCAAAGGTCACTTTCTTTATTTCTTCTGAAGCAGAAGAAACAGTCAGATATCATGGGATAGAATGACTAATGAATTGGAAAATAAGGACACTTTAGTTTAAAGTAGTGGAGCACAGAGATAGGCATGCAGGGTAAATAAGGAGACTGACCATGTTTCAAAGACTCGTGATTTTTAAGACAATAAATGCATAGTTCATGATTTTACCATGCCAAGGCAGCATTGCAAGTTATTCCCTTTTTCAGTCTTGAGTGACTCTTGGGGCTGGGTTGGCATAATAGTTTGATGTTGTGTAGGATCCTCTCATATTCCAATACGTTACATGGACTTTGGCTATGGATAAGTAACCAGGACAAGTGTATGTGAGCATACTGCATAAGTAAATAGACCTTTCTCTAACTTTTGGTGTATGATGAATATTCGTGTGAAGTACCATACTTTGTGGAAGAGTAACAGTCAGGTTAGTGGCTAATCAATAGCAGTTGTAGAACTTCCTGAATTGAGGAAAGAGAAGGTTTTTGGTTCAGCCAGGCTTATGGAATACTTACTGGCCTTTTCTTTGCTATCCCGCAATACCAGAATTAGTTTTCCATAATACAAACACCAAACAATATCAGGTTGAAGACGTCTATTTTTGGCAGATAAGGCTAGAAAAAAGAGCGGGGGGTTAAGGGGTTGAGTGAGGATTGTTGTGAATGTGCCATGTTTAGTATGTGGTGATTATTGAGTAAGTTGGGTGATCATTGTTGACGTGCTCCTTACACTATGATTTATTCCATGAAGGAAAGAGTTGGGAAAATGTTTTTTGATGATTTATTATTAGGGTTTTTGAAGTGATGAAACATTAGATGGCGCAACCTATGGTATAAGCAAGATCTGCATCTGATTTGTCACATTTCATGAATCCCCATTGTATTTTAAACCTTTATTGAACTAGCGAGTTCCTCTAAGAGGTAGGAGATACTTCCATACAATATGTGTCGAGTTCATTTTATACTTGGCTATTGTATTTTCAGCCAACGTGCTGTTACTGTGCAATAAAATTCTCGGGGGTATGTGGTCTTGCTTCTCTGCTCTTGTTGTTGGTTCTGGTGGTGATCAGGATTTACTTTCTTTCTTAGTGATATTTTTTGTTATAAATTAGTAGAAACATTTTCATTCTTCTGTTGACTAGATCCTAATGGTTGGCATAGAAGATTCCAACCAACTTTAAAAAATTGAAGCTTTTTCCTGACTACTTGCATAGACTGCTAAACAATTAAAATATACCAAGTGTAATCCCACAAAATGGAGTTTGGGAGGGTAGAGTGTACACAGAACTTTCCCCTACCGCAGAGGCAGAGAAGCTGTTTTTGATAGACATTCGGCTCAAGGGTAAACAAATCAAAGCAATCCAGAAAAAGAAAATAACGTATGAAACAAACATGTCAAATATCATCTGAATTAAAAATAATACCATATACAAAGTTCAAGAAACAATTAGATAATATTAGAAATCTATAGGCAATATACACGACTATTAGAGCCGTCAATATGGACTAGGCCTGTTAGGCTGGCCCAGCCCAACCCGTAATTTGATAGGATTGGGCTACGAGATATTTGAAGCTCATTTAAGAATGAGGTTTTTAGCCCGGCCCAAATAAGTCTGTTGGCCCGTGGGGCTTGAGCAAAGTGGATTGGGCCGCCCCGTGGGCTTAATATAAGGTTAATATTTCTATTTAACTAGTTGTATTGGTACTCATCAATCGTTTAATTTTCATATTAATATCTCTATTTGGTTCGAATGATATCATGTCAAAAGTTGTTTAATTTTGCATAAGCTTTATGTCCATCAAAATCGTATTTTTGTAGGGTTGTACTCAAGATATTTGCATAGAATGACAGTTGTTTTATATTGAAGTCATAATCAAATCTTTACTTGAAGCCAAATATAATAAGTATTATTAGGATTATTTTGTTTGTGAATTTAAGATTTGACTACTAGCAAGTAGTAACACCATGTAATATTGTGTTGTAAATATTTATGTTAACATTTTAAAATTGAATTTAAATTAATAAATTATTTTAGGAAATACTTTTTTTAAAAAGTGGGGGCTCGACAAGGCCCGCAACCTACGTATTGATGGGGTGGGTTTGCTGTTTTATGGCCCATCAAAATGATGGGCCTGCCCAGCCTAGCCCGTCAAACTCCAAAGCCAGTATGGGCTAGCCCGGATGGTTTGGGTAGGCCGATATTGACATCTCTAACGACTACTAGTATGGGAGGATTTACTAAACAACGCTCTACTCCCTGCTAACCTACTACCCTAATTCGTGTCCTCTACAAGTTGAAACTGCGTAATGTGCTGTCTAATCACCTCTCCCCAATAGTTATTCGGCCTACCTTTACCTCTCTTGAAATCATCCCTCAACAACCTCTTGCACCTTGGCGCTGGGGCATCCAGACATCTCCTCTTCACATGTACGAACCATCTCAACCTCGCTTCTCGCATCTTGTCAACTGAAGCTATTCCCACTTTATTCCAGATATCCTCATTTCTAATCCATCTCTCCTAGTATTCCCAGACATAACATCATCATTTCCGCAACTTTCATCTTCCGAACATGAGAGTTCTTAATTGACCAATACTCCGCCCTATACAATATAGTTGGTCTGACCACCACTCTATAATACTTGCCTTTAAGTTTTGGTAGCACCTTCTTATCACATAGGGTACTTGAAACTTCCTCTCTTTTGAATAGCCTATGTATCCAGTCTCACTTCCGCGTCAACCTCATGCATTGCATCATTGAACTTGCACTCTAAGTATTCGGTCTTGGTCTGACTCAACTTAAACCCCTTGACTCCAGGGTTTGTCTCCAAATCTCCAGATTAACATTAACTCCTTCACGAATTTCGTCAATCAAAACTGTGTAATCTGCAAATTACATACACCATAGAACCTTCTCCTGAATTTGTCATGCTAATGTATCCAGTACCAAGGCAAATACAAATGGGTTAAAGGCTGATCCTTGGTACAGCCCCATTAAAACTGGATAGTGCTCCGAGTCTCCTCCCACTGTTCTGACTCGTTTCTTGATTGTCCCTCATACATGTCCTTGATTGCCTTAATGTACGCCACCGGTACACCTTAGCCTCCAAGCATCTCCGTAGAACCTCTCTTGTTATGTGATTTGCTCCTATTAGTGAATTGAGGTATTATTTGTTTGTTTGAACTATGTTAGCAATTTGAGCAATTATAAAGCCTGTTGTGTAGTATCACGGGCCTTAAGGCCAATGCTTTTGTGCCTTCCTCAAATGAGCACTGTTTTGTTTCGATCTACCTGATCATTTGGAAATTGTGCCCTTTATCCGGAGAAATAATTTCTAAATTTTTGCTTATTTCTTTGTTCAGTGTTCATTGTGGCTCTTTTGTTCCTTTTCAGGTGGCTTCTTTAATGGTGATGTATTTTACTGCTATTCTTAGTAGCTTCGGCGGCCTGGCCTATTCTTACCGGTCTGTTTTTCTGGTTCAAAGATATAACACCTTGATTTTTTTTTAATTTAATTTTATTTTATTTTGATTCATCCTGGACAATGTATGTTATAGCGTCATACGAAGAAAACCAGGAGCACTGAGGATGGTTTTTATTTTGGTGCCCTTTATGATACACATTATAAATAATTGTGTCACACGACATTTTGAAGAGCCTAATGCAAACTGTTGCACGTGAATCTCCAGTTAGTATCTTCTTGCTGTTTGTGTGTATGCAACAGCTGAAGAAAACAAAACTAGGTAAACCTCAGATCACCCAACATGAGATTATCTGGGCTAGCCAAGTCTGATTTAATCCTTTGGAATCTGCATGATATATGTTAGTGACTAAGTTGAGTTTTTCCAGAAAAGTATTTGTTTGAGCTATTTTTGTTAGGAAAAAGGTTAACTTTTCAAGCTGTTAAAAATATGTTGCAAGGCATGAGAAAACAAAGATTTAGGTAGCAATCTTTTTAAGACTTCAAAAAATTCATGCTATGGCACACAAAATGAATGTTTAACTTTTAACTCGTGTCACTGGACATTACACTGCCTTGCAGGCACCCACAAGAATTGGTCAAAAGATGCTTCAACTTCAAATAACAATATGCTATAGTTTTAACGGGATATATGCTTTTCGTCTTAGATCCATAGACGTTTTCTACTGGTTGAAGCTTGGATCATCACTTTAACTTTTGATAATTGGTCATTTGGTATTTGATCAAGCTTTTAGTCTTAAAATAAGTGTTTTTGGAGAGGAGTAAAAATATATTGACATGAATTTTTTTAAAAATTGACTAAACACTAATTGTTTCTCACCAAAAGTACTTTTCGAAATAAGTTGATTTTAATAGTTTGGATAGATTATTCTTTTTGTTTTATCTTTCAAAAGTCACTCGATTTTATCAAGTTAACTTTTCTAATCATTTTTAATCTGAAATATAACTTTAGATAGCTATTTGATGACGTGATAACTATAATTATTTTCAAAATAATTTTTAGAAAATTAATATTTACATTTATTCAGGAGCCAATTCATCATGATGACAAAAAAATTAACAGTTGTGAGTAGAAAATTACAGGAAAAGATCATATATTGAAATGAAATTTCTCAAAATAACTTTCACTTGAGCCATGAATTAAAAAAATAAATTAAAATATTGAGCTCAAGCTTTAGAAATATAAAATTAAAAAAAAATCTTTGTAGGCTCCTTTATAAAGTTATTTTGATATTAAAATTAAGTGATAAGCATAAAAATAATTTTCAGAATCCACCCGAAACTTGGTTTTGGAGACAATTATTTATTATTCTTGCATTTTTCCAGTGTTTGGAAATATTTAGTAAATGCATTTATTAGCTATTTATCAATTTTCATCGATAGGGTGTATATAATTCGAGTTGGTTCGAATTTTTTTAAATATCAAAGAAAATTAATTGTATTGAAGTTTTAAATATATAAACCAAATCAAATCAATAAAAGTTGAGTTTTTCAACCTCGGATTTCTTTGGGTTTTTTGAATTTCTCGAATTTTTTGAATTTTTTCCCGATAAAATCTTCATACAAAACACATAATTTGTACTTAAAATATTTCTTTAATCCTAGTAATATACAACTATCTAAGGTGTTTTATGATTAAGTAAATAACATAAAATATGAGATGAGTGATGACATTGTACTAAAATATTTAACAAAAAAGATAATGAAACCTCATAAAATAAATATTGCTAATTAATAAGTCATAATGGAAATGACTATACACTAAAAGTACTAGGTCATGCCAAACAAACTACGACTAATAAGTATCAATTACATAACTAAACTTTAAAAAAAATTAATTATGTGTTTTAAGTTTTCACTATGTAAATTAACCTGCAAAATTAAAGAATAGATATTGTCATTCCTAGTGTTGAAATCATTTCTTTGTTAGCATTAATATTGATTTGATTTTAGTTTGGGCGTTATTTGAATTAATAACATGCATCTATGAGCTATAAAACTTATTGGATCATTCAAAATTCTAAGTCCAATCTTGAAATATTATATGTTAAAAACAACAACTATTAAAAGAAAAAGTTTAAGAAGTATTTATAAATTAAATAAAATATTTATAAAGTTATATACATATAATATCGAGTTGGTTTAGTTCAGTTTGATTTTTTTTAGTTAAAATCAAATCAAATCAATTATGATCGAATTTTTTCCCAACACTAAACCAATTGATCCAAATCATTAATCGGATTTTTTTCTTAGTTTGATTCGAATTATTCGATTGATACGATTTATCGATTTTCTTTGTAAACTCCTATTCACCGATATAAAAGTATTTATAAAATCTTAATGATACTTTTTCAGAAAGAACTAATTTTCTAATATAGTCCTTTCAAAATCTTTTTCAAACACTCGTATTATTTTTCAAACAATAATCAGTTCTCTTCAAAATCAAACTAAAAATCAAATTCAGATGCCACCAAAGAGATTGCTATTTGCTAGCACTTTTGTTTAGCAAATTCTTTAACATTTATTTGCTTGCATTAAATAAATTACAGCAGTAATCAATGACTAAATGGTTGGATCAAGAATTGTGTTGGATTTTTAATGGATTAAGTTTTAAATAAATTTTAATTTTAATTTTAATTTTTTTAATATTTTTATAGCTGCTACATTATTAATAGATACTGAAAATTATATTATTAAATCAAATAATCATAAAAACTAACTGAGCGAAATCGAATGACTTTTGAAAGAAAATAAAAAATTGAGTGACGATGGTAATCAATTACCAAAAGTTGAGTCTTCCAACTCCAATAAAGTGTTAAGCAGGATCTGAATTCATTAATCTTATTTAAAGTGATGTTTAAATATTTGGAAACCATGAAGTACCAGCAGTTACTTCCATTTTAAAACTTGAGGGCTCGTAGGAAAATAAATTATTTCAGAATAATTAATTTTGGATTGAGATAATTCGAGATTGTTATTTCACCCTCAATGAGCAATAAGAAATAAATAGTCCTGCCATTAATTTTTGAATGAGTTTATTTCATGTTTGGTTAAAATAAAATTTGAGATAACTTATCCAGGGATTAGTTATCCCACATTGAGAGTGGGATAAAAATAATACAATAGTCCCGGAATAACTTATCCCAACCAAACGTGAGATAAACTGTTACACCCCGTAAATTCTTGACATGTAGATGGCCTATTCGCATTTTGGTTAAGAGTTTTAGAATGCCATATGTGTGAGAAAAGGGCCCGGGGAGAGACCGGACAAGCGCCAAGTCGGCGCGTCGCAAGGCAAATGCGACTTATATAAATCGCATTTGACGAATGCGACTTAAAGGTCCCAAGAATAAAAGGGCCTCCCACTTCGGTTTTTAATCATTTACTCCCTCTAAATTTCCAGAAAC
>JACEIK010007160.1:26638-38467 GCA_018107945.1 Datura stramonium
TTACATACTTAGTACATTCCAAGTAGTAACCACATACGTTATGCTATATCATCTCATGATATAGGTTCTGGTGATCCAGCTCAATCTTACCGATACCTCGCTCCCATATCAGTCCAGTTTAGCCGATGTTGGGTGAGTCCTCATCTTCTGAGGTCATTCATTTAGTTATGTTGATTATGTCATTTCAATTTTATACATGGAGTTAGCTAATGGCTTGTCCAATCATCTCATCAAATAGTAGAGGCTTTTCAGACATAGACTTGGTATGATCAGATTTGTGATGTTATCACTTGATATACGCTTTATGATATTTATTGTTTCACTTATTCATGCTCATGTTGTTTTCCTTTATTTTATGCTTTTATATCATGCTATGTATGTACCACGGGTTAGCTTGGAGTCATTCATGGTTCTAGGTCCCGTGTCATGATCTGGGTCCCAGCTCGGGTGGTGACAATAACGATATAAATAACACAAATATCATCAAAGTATGAGACAATACTACCGCAGACTTGTTTCATAGTTTTCAACTGAGCGGCAGACCCGACGCGACTGACAGATAAGCCTAATGTACTAAAAATTTGAACTTTTAGCCGAATATCACCACCCACACTTAGAATTTTGCTCATCCTTAAGGAAGTTCAAAAATTAACTTCATGACTAAGAAAAAATTTTAACCATGTTTGTGCATCATAACCAATAATAATAATTTATATCAATATTTAGAAACTAGCATATGCATATAGACACCTTTCTCAATCTTTTCATTGATGAGTTGGTAATTTACCAATTCATCAGGCCTTTAAGCATGAGTTATTTCTTGGTTTTCACATAATTTAGAAAGGTTCTATGCCCTTTTTCTTCTCTATGAAGGCATTTGAAGGAGACAAAGATAATGGAGGATTTGAACATGAAGTGAGCTGCGAAAGACATGCTTTTTGTGGATCCAAACCTGCGAAACGAAGGAGAGACTGCTTTGCACTTGTGTTTTGACCTGCTCTAATAGATCCCCACCTGCTAAACACATTTCAAGTGCAGGTGGGGCTGTCTAGACCTACTTTTATACCTTCTCTAGAGGATTTACACCTGCTAAACACAAGACAAAGGGCAAGTGACCCATTTCAGTAATGGAACCGCAAAAACGTCCAAAAAGGTTCCCAAAGCTCCTAAAAGCCTCCAAGGAAAATTGTGCAAAGTTTTACACAAGAAAGTACAGATATTTATCACCCTAAATTGTACACGACACATTATTCATTCATAGATAGATTTTAGAGAGTTTTACACATCATAGAATTGTAGATAGAAAGTATTCTTCTTCTTCTTTTTCTTCTTCAACCCAATTATAACACCCCAAAATTTTCTAAGAACAGACCCCATACTTAAAGAAAGAATTCAGAAGAAAAGTGGAAATTTCACTCAGAATGAGTCGTGGTCAGACTTGTGGCAAGAAGTCAAGAGATGCAAGTAAGGTTCAGTGAGTACGGATGACCCGACTAGTCATTAGGTAGGCAATGACTCGTTACATCCGTCATCAGAAGAAATGCCAGAATTCAAAGGGGGTCCTAGGAAATGGTGACAATGAAAGGACAGGACGAGTCATTGTATCAAGTAACGACTCATTATGTCAGTCGTGGGAAGGAAGAGTAGGGTTTTTGGGCTTCAGTGATAACCGAAGGAGTCACGATTCATTAAGTCAGCTAGCGACTCGTCAAGTCAGTCATCGGTAGATTCGATGAATTTTTGAGAAAAGTTCCAGTGCTCTCCACGACTTGGCACCACGAGTCATTGTCAACCCTACGACTCGTGGAATGCCTCGTGGGGACTGGCAGATGGATTTTTCCTACGAATTTCCAAGGGTATTTTCAGAAAATCCTATGTTTCTAACTCCTAAACTACGCCGTTTTGAGTATAAGATGAGACATTTTTAAGGGTTTCTTCTAGCCTAACTCCTCACTCCATCAAAATTCCCTCTCAAACTCTTTTTCCTCCCCTTTCTCAAAAGACAAGGATCATCTAGTGCTTCTTCAAGGGCTTCATGGTTCATGTTCATTTAGGGGATTCCTTCTAATCAGGTATGTGGGACTTAAAAAGGATCTCCTTCCATCCTTGTATCCCAACTTTTGATACAATAATCCAATTTCCTTGATTTTCTAGAAAGCATGTTCTAGGGTTCGATTTATGGATAAATTCTCATATGTCTCCTATAAATTCTAAGACCCATTATGATTAATAATCATATATGCTTCTGAAATTACNCACCTGATCCTGAGCCAGAGGCCCCCGAAGGAGCCATCATGTTACACGATTCTGAAATTAAGAATTTGAGAGACCATGCAATCGCCAGGGCCAGCGCTCCAGAGCAGCCCAACCCTCTGAGAGAAAGGGAAAGAGCCTTCCCACCGAGAGATAAAGCCAGCCTTTCGAGAAAGCCCCAATAGAACTCAAGAGAACCTAGTATAAGACAGAGAGAATATAAGGCTGCAACCACGAAGGTAGAAAAAAGTATAAATAAGAATCCACTACATAAGAAAAAACTGGAATTAGATCTTGGAAATGATTTGGAGATAAGTCAAATTGAAAGAAAAGATGACGAAGAAAACCTTAAGGTCTTGGGAGGAGTCTACAGCTCCAACGAAAGGGTGGGTATAGTCTAAAAACTTTGCAAAAAGAGAATTCTAAACAACTAGCCACAGTCATAAGGAATCATTACAAAAAAGAAGAAAGAGTGATGCCAAAGCAGGAATTCTAATTAGACGGAGAAAGAAAGGAAAATGATTTGGAGATAGGTCAAATTGAAAAGAAAGATGACGAGAAGAAAACCTTAAGGTCTTGGGAGGAGTCTATGGCTCCAGTGAAAGGGTGGGGAATATAGTCTAAAAACTTTGCAAAAAAAGCTTCGTGAATTAATGGGCCAAAACGCAAAAAGTTCTTTGACCTATAAAGAACTGGTCAAAATAAAAAAGAAATTTGGTTGAGATTCGAAAATCTACCTTTTTTTATCCCCAATGACAAAGGAACTTACGGGCGGGGCATTTTTGGGGACTAGCCCGCTTCCCATTACTCAATAGGGCAATTCCTCACACATAATTAAGGGAGCCATTGAAAGGTGACTAAAACACCAGAAAGGGGGACTACCCGAGCTAATGATAGAGGCAAGAACACTTTCCGGCCAAGTCCCATTAATTGATCATAACGATATCGTGGAAATGCTTCACGGACCCATATATATAGGAATAGAAAAAGAATCACCTTGATACTAAACCAGATCGATCCCGGGATCTTCTTGGAAATGGGAAAATCTAGGATAGGCAGCCAACCTCCTGGAGAGAGCGATGTGCATAGACCAGGTGAATAGGGATGCAGCTCCGTGGACCGCTCGTCGGGCCTGATAGGTGGTGGTATCACACCCTTCTCAAAGGAACCGTACGTGACACTCTCGCGTAATACGGCTCCATCCCGGAAGCAGGACCTTCCCTTTCCTTTGACCAACGGGCCCTCAAACCCTTATGATTTCGTGTCGAACCTGGTCTCTATCTTTGAACTTCTCGTTCGATGAGACCCCAGGTCTCGCTGTTTCTGTTTTCTAGGTCACGCCTTAACCTCGTTAGAAAGCGGAGTTGGCTAGCTGTCGGCATATCTTTTACGTCATCGGCCACATAGTCTGCAGCATCTTTCACTGCATCGCATTTGCTGGGGTTGAATCCCCTTTCTTGAGCGATCGTCTTCGCTCGTTGGAAGAACACCTTGATGTGTGTGTCTAGTTTTTTGGGGTGACACTCCGCTTCTTTATACTCTTAGGAGGCAAGAAACTACCGTTCCCTTCTCCTTCCTTACTCTTCCGAGGATGGTTCAGGGGGAGCCGGTTCCGCCTCTGACTGAGGAGGGAAATTTCAATCGATAGGCGGTAGCTTCGACGAGATGGGACGTGGAAGTGAAAACCCTAAACTTGAAGCCCTACCCTTCTTTGCTACTCACTATCTAAGGAGAAAATCCGAAGACGGTTCTCAAGGCCCAGAAGCTCGGGGATTGAATACCCCTATGTTCCAAGTGACTAGCTTGGCTGGTGATGCGTTCACCCACTTGCACGCTTCCTTGCAAGCACGAAATCCTTAGTTCGCCCGCTACCACACGGGCCGATGTACTCTTATCGCTAACCCCGAGAGAGGCTATACTCTAAGAGCCAACCGACTCATTATCCCTGGACGCAAGGATTAAGAAATAGCAATGTATCAGGGGCTGAGCGTACCTTCCGCTCAGGAACAAGAAATGGAGCTATTAAGTTAAGGTGCCGCTTTCCTTTTTCTAGCTCTTCTTTTGGTTCCCTATCGATGCGTGTATGCCTTCGTCGAAGAAAGAAGGGGAATCACAAGAAATTTTCATACACCTAGGCCTAATTCCATCGATGAATCATTCGAGAACAAATTTAGCGAGACTAATCTAATCTTATTCAACCTTAGATGGGAATTAGGGTGAAGCCTGGGGCGGTCTCTGCCTTCTTAACACGCAGCACACCAACTTGAAGTCTGATTTGAAAATCTCTCTCTACCTTCACAAAACTTCTCGCGCCCTTCTCATAGTTTTGACTTGCTCTTAGGCTACCATTGACCGGCTTCGCGAGACCATTTCGTTCTACACACACATGGCTAAGTGCTATTGGGTGGAGCTTTCTCAATCCAAGCTAACTAATAGAAGAAAAGAGAAGAAAGGAAGATCTTATACGAGACTCACCCTATCTTTACATGAGCAATTTGTTGAACGGAAATAATATATGCTTTCATGGACTACTTTGACTTTAGGGATTTGCTTCATCATTAGCTAAAGAAGAGAGACAAGGGGGAAGCTTAGTGTAATTGTCTGAAGTGATTCTTTCTTGATTGGATGCTAGCTTTCTCTTAATTCCTATCATGCACTTACATACAAATCTATAGGTAGTACATCTCCTTCTAAGAAAAATCTCCAAAGTTTTCATTTTTGATCGAATTTCGTCTAGTAAGCCTCGAGATCTTATAGATGCTATTGAGAATCATCATTAAACAATCATGTATCGGACGCACCATCCCTTAAAGTAAGTAAAGGGCGCAAAGATGCGGACTTGAACCGCACCCTCTTTATTTTTCTTTAAATAGAGAAAGTGGTGGCTAGATTCGCGTTCCCTTTCCAGACTATCAAGGATTTCAAAGATCTTTCATACTGTGCCCAATCCCGAAATTGGTTCTATACATATGACCAGCAACGAGAAAAATAAATGCTATAGCTAAATGGCGATGGGCAATATCAGTCAGCCACAGACCCCCAGTTACAGGATCTAATCCTCCACGAAAACTAAGAAATTCCGCATATTTTGACCAATTCAAGGTGAAAAATGGGGTTGCTCCCTCGGTGGGATAAAGTTGAGCCAAAAGATCTCGATTCAAGATAAATTCACGAGGAAGTGGTAGCTCTTTAGGATCTACTCCAGCAAGTTGATTCTATTTCGACTCTTCCTCAGAGAAAGACGATCAAACAATTCTATGTGATTGAATTAATGTGGTACGTAGGAACATCCATTGTTGTTTCCTCGCTAACCCAATCTCAATCGAGAAGACAAAACACCAGATAATTTTTTACCCTTTAAAAATTGGTTAATCGGTAAAGATAGATATACTTGATGCCCTGCCCAAGAGAGACACCCAAGTCCTAGTAGCCCTACCAAATGGTGATTCTGGTAGTGAAAGAAAGCCCATACCTAACTCGCTATGCTTGGCACGGTCCCGTTCTACGCTATTTGATCGAGATTCGAAATACCCTTCCTCGCTGCCACCTTCCTTTATAGGTAGCTTGATTGAAATCTTGTACATTTTCCTTATCTTTCTTTTATTGATCCAGCCTCTACCTCATAGAAAATCCTGTTTAGGAAGCTAGCGCCCGCTCTCGCCCCAATATACGTGTAAGGGGAAGCACCAATGAAAGTGAACCTTTATTGTTTCTTTCCTTTTCTCTTCGAACCGATTAGAAGGAAGGAAGTAGCTCCTCCTACATACGAGTATGGAGATCCTGAACTAAGGTATGATTGCGAACATTATTGAGGTCAGTCTTTTTGAATTATGGGTAAAAGGCGAATGCCTAAGTCCGAAAGGTATGAGCAGTTTCCACTCTGCTCGTACTAAATACGGGTAATTCCCCGCCACTTGCCCAACATTTTAATAGAGGGACAGCCAGCGGCGAGGCCATTGGACCAATAAATAATAGGCGCAAGTAGCTTGAAATCAAAAAGGGTGAAATCAGGGGCTAATCTACCCTTTCAGCCTGAGTTAAGACAAAGGAATGGTCTCACTCGGGGGGAATGCGCCTTCATTAAACAAAGAAGCTGAGCGATTGACATCGAAAAAGAGTCCGCGTGAGAGGAGTGATCAAATTATATTATATTAGGGGTCCCTGGGCCTATTCTTTCTTTTTTATCAAAAAAGTCTGTGGACCCACTAATGATACTCGGGAGAGAACTGACCTACTGGTCTTGATCCCATTCTATGCGCACGCCATTTTTTTAGTAACAAGGTAACAAGAAGCGGGCTAAAGCCACAAAAGGGGGACAAGATTCATCGATTAGGTGGCAACAAGGTTTGTGACTCTTTGATCTATTGGTTGACTCTGTCTTTTTAACATCCTTGATCT
Source organism: Datura stramonium (assembly GCA_018107945.1). Classification (NCBI taxonomy): domain Eukaryota; kingdom Viridiplantae; phylum Streptophyta; class Magnoliopsida; order Solanales; family Solanaceae; genus Datura; species Datura stramonium. The sequence goes on from JACEIK010007160.1 coordinate 33,290, forward strand.
TGATTTGTTTCCAGGAGCAGAGATGGAATGAAATAAGCAATCAAGTCCGTCTGGACTCCGATCGAGAAAAAGCTCTATCCTCGACCTACTTCCATCTTAAAGCATTGAAAGAAAGGCAAAGTAAATTTTCACAGTTTCGTAGGTGAGGGAGATCAAAAGGAGTTCAATCGCTCCTAAATATGGAGTCAACACTTTGAAGGGCCATTATTGAGTCAAGCAACCGAAACCGAGCAAATAAGTCACATCTAAGCTAATTATAACTAAGTCATCCGCTTATATTATACCAAGCAAGACCCTTTTTGGTAAAGCTTACTGTTGTCAATACCACTGGACGAGCCTTTCTATTTGTACCGCTTGAGTACGTCTCGCCCAAGACCACAAAAAGCTTTGTACCTACCACGAAAACTCGCTATCAATGTCAGTTCTGCCCAGCTTGCCCCAATTGGACTTAACCATTTGACTTCTGACAATAAGAGGAAGAGAAGCCCTCTTGAGTAAGGGCTCTTGAGTTAGAGTTCGAACTCACCTTCTTTCTTCTATTTCATAGCCGCTTCCGTATTCTCAATCGGAATAGCCAAGACAACAATCTTTTTCTTTTATTAGGAACCGAATTCGAAAGAGACGCAGCAGCAAAAGGTCCTGAATCAAATAGAGCAAGCAAGTCCGTATTCTGTTCGGCTTACGGCTTCATTCCCAGAGTAAGGAGAAAGAGTAAGACAGAGGACCAGGTAGGGGATATTTTCACGAAGGCACTTGGCATGGAGCATTTTGAAAGAAATCGATTGAAGCTGGGGCGGATAAAATTGAATCCTTAGTCTTACGTTGAGACTTCCTCTTGAACTGGCTGGAACCATAGAACAGGTATATGTTCGAGGAAAATGAATGTTCATGTCTAACTTAGCCTTATACTGTCACAGGTATGTATGCATGGTGGTGAAATCAAGAAGTAAGGCTACGAACAAATAGTAAATTCATCAAGGATATTGCTCAAAAGAACCCTCTGAGGGACCATGTCTCATGAACAGGTCAGTATTCTTAATCTTACTTTAAGTTTCTATTTGAACTTATAAAACAGTGCCATTTCATCTCTGTCTTCCTTCCTCCATAAATGATATGTCTCCCTAAAACGTCAAATCCCTCAAAAGAGACGCATCTGTTCCTCTCTTTATTTACTCCAGACTTTGCCTCTCACCATCATTTTACTCCCTTCTCTCTTCTCTCCCTTCTAATCTTTTCTCTATCTCCTAACCGTCTTCTTCACACATACCTCTCTATTCCAAATTGCTTTCCTTTGAAAATCATCTGCACACCCAGATATGGCTCATGAATCATCCTCTATTCCCTCTCATCTTTCTTTTCCTAACTACAGGTCCTCCTCTGAAGGGAACCAGGAACCAGGACCCAGACGATCTCATTCTAGATACTTCCATTTCTTCTAGTCCCCTCCTTATCCTACTCTCCCTAGAACCAGAAAAAGCCCAAACCCCAAGAGATTAGTATTGGGTAGTGAGGGAACGAGTTCACAAAATCCTTCCCATGAAGGAGATGATCTGACACTTCCACTCAACTTGAAAGAAACCCCTTCTCCTACTACTCAAGATAACGATGGGGTGATCAAGCCCAATGGTGATGGAGCAAGTGAAACAGGAGCAGTTGATGTTGATCCGGCGGTGGTGGCTGAGGAGATTGGGATTCCTGAAAAGGAATGGTCTAACCTATCTTGTGAAACATTATTTAAATGAAATTTGTCAGAAACAAAGGAGGGAGCATCTAATATTCTACAGAATGGGGAGGAAATTATCAAAGGATTCATGACGGCCCTGGCTACTAGGGCCAGCGGGAGCGGGAAAAAGGCTCCACTGGCTGAAAAAGAAGTGTTTGACACCTTTGAAGAAAAGGATCTTCCTATCAATGAAAGTGGAGAGAAGTCTCCCCAAGAGGAACCACCAGTAACTAATCCTCCAAAGTGGGATGGTACTCCCACTCCATCTGTGCCTGCGGCAGTTGCCTTTCCTGCTTACGAGGACAATGAGTTTCCTCCCAATTTGGTGCTTAGTAGGAAGGACAGAAAAACATCCCAATAATCCTCCAAAGTGAAAAAGGGAAAAAAGAAGGTCAATGGATGCCATTCTGCAAGAGAGTTGTCAAAATACTTTGAAGAGGCATAGGTTATCTAGAGTTTTGGTGCTTGATGGTGAAGCCCAATCTACTCAACTTGTTGAGATGGATACTGAGAACCCACCTCAGGTAGTAGAGGAGAGTCTAGAAATTGGACGGAAGTCTCTTCGGAGTAGCAAGGCATGAGCTAAGGGAAAGAAATTAGTCGTACCAGAGGAACCCTCCGAGGAACCTGGTGGGACTGCAAAGAAATCATAAAAGAAAACTATCATTAAAGAGTCCTTGAAGAGTAAGAGGGATGTCAGTAAGGAACTTGCTGCTCACTTAGGGGAGAGAGTAGAGAATGTTTGGAAATAGAAGGTGTTGGATGGCCGAATTTTTTATCAGGACATTATTGGGATGCATGGGATGCAAGAACATCTGGAGATGGTGAGATTCCAGGGTTGGAAACACTTGTTCGAGCCTTCTATGCCAATAATGTATGAGAGTGAAGTATCTGAACTCTACTCCTCCTTATTGTTTACTGATAAAGAGGAAACTGTATATGCCACTGTGGGAGGAGTTGAGATCTCCCTGGATTCAATTTCACTTGGAAGGATACTTGATGTGCCCTCTAACAGGGAGTTCACGGAGAAGGAAAATCAGGCCTCTAGGGATTTCTTGAAGTTGATTAGGAAACTAGAAGGGAACCTGAAGAGTGACAAAATGTCCAAGAAGCAGTTGAAGCCTGAGTACTAATTGTTGTTTGAATTTGTGAACAAGGTTGTCCTACCTAGGGCTGAGCGTCGCTCCATTGCTGCTCTGGCGGACCTGTTCATCATGGAAGCCTTGAGCACTTTTCAACTTATGAACTTCTGGCTCTCATGATTGAACACACGCTCAAGTTTGTTGGGTCTAAGGATGGACGCCATGGGCTGACGTATGGGTATCTTCTCACTAAAGTGTTCGAACATTTTGGGCTTCCATTGAGGCCAGGCATAGTGGCTACAAGGAAACGAATGTTCACCATAAGCACGTTGGAGGAGTGCGAATGTATATCTAATAGGTGTGACACGGGTGTACAATCCATGATTTCATGATTAATTGAGGCACAACGGCATGGAACTGAGTAAATCGATAGGTTAACAATGATTCTTGCTCAAAGGGAAGCAGACTTGGCTCTTCTAAAGGCAGAATAGACAAGTGGGGAACCTGGTGCAATGTTGGAGCTATAGAATGAGAATGCCTTGTTGAAGGCTGAAACATTGCACTGAAGAAACAACTGGAGGACCTGACCTAGCAGATGCTACATGACCAGCATGCTGCCAATGAGAGGATAGAAAAACTTCTCTTCAAATTGTGATCCACCTCCTCTGTTTAGGCTTCCCTTTCCCTCTTCCTGCTCCAGTCTCCTCTTAGTGCTTGCTTCTAAACCCTTGCTCTTTTGTCTGGCACAGTTTGTATGTTTGTTCAGAAACTTTTTGTAGGATTGTGAATTTTTCTGTTCCTTCTGTACCTTGGGCATTTTTTTTGTTTGAATGAAATCTTATATGTTCGTCTCATTACTTTTTGCATTTTATCAATTCATGTTAGTGTTTCCCCAACGATTATAAGTTAACATTGTCTATGCCTTTCTCTATTTTGTTACTACTTCTCTTTTTAATGATGTCAAAAGGGAAAAGTCAGGAGTAAGGGGGAATTGATTGTGTAAGGGGGAACTAGTAGCTCGCGGGTATAAGGGGGAACTGGTATTGCTTGAAGGCACAAGGGGGGAATGAACTTTGGGAGAACCTGACTCGTAAAGGGAAGAAATCTGAATCATGTGTTTGTCATCAAGAAGGGGAAAATTGATTAAGCATAGACTTTGGATTACTATGTGTAGTTTTAATGATCTGACAAACCTATCAAGGAACCGGGTCAAATATTGGACTATCTCTAGTAAAAGTCAACTTGTCACAGTTGGCAAAAGCAACTTTACAGGCTGCCACTACTGCAATGTTGTCGTAGCACAGTGGCAGACCTGCTATGCTGCCCGTCTTTACCTAGTGGACAAACATTCTCTCACTTCACTCTCTCTTGATATTGCTTGGAACAAGATAAAAGAAACTTCACTTTTTCAACTCACAAGAAGGACACTTTCTCTCTTGCAGAAGCTATCCGAAGACAAGACTCAATAGTAAGAAGAACTAGAGCTCTTTCATGTGTATTTGTTTAGTGCTAGGTTGTTGATTCCTTGTCTTTTATTTTTAACTTGTAAACCTACTCCTCACATGAGAAGCAGTTGTAGGTGGTCGTTTTCTCTGTTGTAATTTCATTGGTTGGTAGGCTGGAAGTAACCGTTTGTTTTCTTTGTAATAGAGTTATTGCAAAGGTTTACAATATAGGTATTGTAAGGGGGAAGAGATTAATAGGTTAATTCCTAGGTTACATGAGCTTGTAATCTGAACATTGCCTGACTGATTTAGTGGAGTTTGAAAATACTACTAGTGTATCGTGGTTTTACTCTCTTGACAAAGAGGTTTCCACATAGAACGTCTTGTGTTGTTTAGTTTCTGCTTATGTTAAAGAACCAGGTAAGGAACTTGGTTCTACATTTTATTTGGTGGACGCGTAAAAACGAATAGACTGCTTGACAATTTTTTTATTTCAAATTTTAGTATTTAAATATCATTATAGAGGTCAATAATTTTATTTAAACCTTTTTAAAATTTGCAAAGTTGGCTCGTCCTTCTCTACTTTTTATAATTCTTTTTTGTTACCTTTCGTTTTTTTCGTTACTAGTGCTTAGTAATTTCCTTTTTTGAATTCCCTTGAATGATTTTCTCCCTTTAAATAAATTTTTTAATGAAAATTCAAAATCACATTTCAAAATTTAGTGCTTGGATAGTAATGCTTTGAAGATACGCTAAAATTTGAAATGGAAAAGCAAAAATATGTTCCTAGTTTGATTTAAAATTTTCTAATGTACCTACTCATTAAAAAAATTATTTACTTTATAAGTTTAAACATTTTTAGCCAGTTTTCTGGTTGCGTCACAATAGGAATGTACATAGATTGGTTTGATTTGCTTTTTTTATTTAT
>JACEIK010007160.1:68364-79644 GCA_018107945.1 Datura stramonium
TCCAGTCCCTGTGGGATCGATACTTGGCTTACTTGAGCCACTTACTACTTGTTCGACCACATGCACTTGCGTGTAGTCATCCAGACAGCCGAACAATAGGGCGAGGGTGTCCAACATATCTAGACCACATTTGGGATACCATTTCAGAGGGTCCCACCATAGAGTCCATCCTGATAGTTCATGAGTTTCTAGAGATATTTCCCGCGGATTTTCTCGGCATGCCGCTGGACCGCGATATTGACTTCTTCATAGATTTAGAGCCAGGTACCCGACCCATTTCCATACAGCCATATAGGATGGCACCAGCTGAGCTAAGGGAACTTAAGAAGCAGTTGCAAGAGTTACTTAGTAAGGAATTTATCAGGATGAGTATCTCCCCATGGGGTGTCCCGGTGTTGTTCATAAAAAAATGATAGCATGCGGATGTTCATTGATTACCGCCAGCTGAATAAGGAAACCATTCAAAATAAATATCCTCTTTCCAAAATAGATGATGTATTTGATCAGCTCCAGGGGCAGCAGTGTTCTCAAAGATTGACTTGAGATTGGGCTATCATCAGCTGAAAATTCGTGTTGAGGATATTCTGAAGACAACTTTTCAGACCAAGTATGGGCATTATGAATTCCTAGTCATATCTTTTGGACTCACTAATGCTCAGTAGCTTCATGAGACTGATGAATGTTGTTCTCAAACCCTATCTTGATTCGTTTGTAATCGTGTTTATTGATGATATTTTGGTGTACTCCAAAACTAAGCAGGAACATGAAAACCACCTAAGGATTGTGTTGGGACTGCTGGAGGAGAAACAACTTTATACAAAGTTCATGAAATGTGAGTTTTGGCTGGAATCAGTTTCATTTCTGGGACATGTTGTAACACCCCAAAACTTTCCTAGACCAAATTCAAACGTTGCATGAAAAACCATAGAAAAATCAGAAAATTTTTCTGTCTCAGACGACCCACACAACGGACCATTAGTGGAACCAACAGACCGTTGTATAGGGTCGTGGGTCGTAGCAGGCTTCTTCATGTGGGAAACAACGGGACATAAGATGACCCGTTGAACCTAACAATGAGCCGTCCTGTCGTCCGTTGAATCCCGAGTTTAGAGGATTACCGTACCTTTCCCTGAGACAACGAGAGGGAACAATGGTACGTGGTTACTACCAACGAGCCATTGTTACCACCTATCGTCTAGTTCTAGACCTCAACAGGTTTCTTCCAACGAGTCGTTGTGAGGACTCGTTGTCTCCATGCCAGTTTTCCTATGTGTTCTAACGGAAGGTGTCAACGGCTCGTCCTTTGTTCCAACGGGCCGTTGTATCCTCCCGTGGGTCTTTCCAGTGAAGTCTTCTTCAGGAACCAGAACCAACGACAACTTTAAACCAGTCATTGTTTGAACCAATGACCCGTCCTGAGATTCATTGTTCAGGCTCGACAGTTTTCAATTCTTTCTGCCAGGGGTATTTTTGTATTTTCCCAATATTTTAACTTGAAACCATGTCGTTTTGGGTTCGTATAGGAGGGAATTAAAGGGTTATAACTATCCTTTCCATTCATTTTTATCAACTCCCTCAAGAACAGAGCGTAAAACTTCTCTAGAAACACAGAGAAGGAGCTAGGGTTGATTTTCTTCTCAGTTTTCTCTGGGATTTTCACCAGGGTTTTCTTCTTCAGGTATATGAGAATTCAGCAAGGAGATTATTCTCCCCTTGTGTCTCCCAAAACTCTCTCTGTTCACTTTCAGTCCTAGCCCTGAGTTTTCGAATTTGAAATTATTACTATCGTTCTTGGATTATTTCATGTGGAATCCTATCCTATGTTAATTGTAGCTATTTTCCACCAGTTTGTAACTAAAATGATGCTTGTTCCATCAAATTAGAAGTTCATCCCTAACTTTTGAAAAGTTAGAAATTAGAATCCTATTTAAGCTTTGAATTCTTGAGAATTGTTTGCATCTTTAAGAGTTAGGGGCTTCTATAATGATTGTATGTGTGTTAAAAACTCAGTTACACATATGTTATTCAGATCCAGTCAGAAATTCTATATACTTTGTATTTCTCAGAATTGACAGTTCAGTTTCATTCAAAGTACTAGAATATTCAGTGTTAGTTAGAAATGTCAGCTGATCAGTTTGACTTTGATATTTGCCCGAGGTGTCAGTGGTGCCTCTCAGTTATCATAATCAGACTCATAATATAGTGTATTTTTTCCACTAGGAGTTCATGAATTTCTGGTTATATAGTTCTGACCAGCCCTAGGACCCCAGTCCAATTATCAGTTTGTTTTTTAGACGGTTACGACACTTCCAGATAAGTAGCTCTGACTAGTCTTAGAACTCAATTTCGAAATTTGGTCCTATAAGATTCTCAGGGAACTCTCAGGCAGCATCTATGGGTCAGTTATATTCTTGGGCCCCAATATCGAGCTATCCGCTTGTCAGCAGTAGTCGTTATAGAATTATCCAGTGGGAGTATGACTTAGCAATGAAAGGGGCAGGGTTCCAGCGAACCCAGGTTCCAGAACTTCGTTGCCACCGTAGGTTATATTTACTTGGCCTCTTGGCCCTCCTCTGACAGTGATTCTCACAGTCCATGCCTTTATACCCTGGCAAGGTATATTGGGTCCTACCGGTGGGGTGTATACATCAGACTCCACGTTTAGCTCACGTGGTTATATGTCGATTATAGCCTCTCCCACTAGTCAATTTAGCTCATTCTCATATTTCTCAGTTTAGTTCAGTTCATATCAGTTCAGTGCAGTATCTCAGACTCAGTATTTTATACTTAGGGCATGTTTATGATCATCAGCTAGGGTCATTTTTGACCATATCAGTTATATTCCAGTTGTATCAGTTTTTAGTTTTTTTAGTTGGTCATTTCATGTCATTTCAGTTTAGTTACTAGTTCTTTCATGTTATTTATGTTTCTCTCACTTAGTCAATACATTCAAAGTACTGATGCATACTTTTATGCTGTATCGTTTCATGATACAGCCGCAGGTTCTCAGACCCAGCACCATTAGCCGATTAAGTTCGTATCTCTCTATCAACAACAGTGTGAGTCCTCATATTCCAAGAGAATATTTTATTCATTTCGGTTTCTTTATTGTTTTCAGCTAGACTTTGAGTTAGATGGGGGATTTTCCCAACAACTCCTTAGTTAGATGGCTTTTAGACCAGACTTGATTTCAGATTTCTCAGATATTCTAAATCTCTATGTTTAGTCTTTAACTTTTCATAAATACTATTATGTATTATTTTAAATTTCCGCTGTGCATGTTTACTCAGAATACTAATGTATGATAGACCAGGGGTTGACTTGGGGTCACTCGTGACTTCAAGTACCGTGTTACATTCAGGATGTAGGCTCGGGGCATGACAAACTTGGTATCAGAGCCCTAGGTTTAGAGTATCCTCGGAAAGTCTGAAAGCCGCATCGAGTAGAGTCCTTTTCATGAGTGTGAAGCATGCCACACTTATGACGAGGAGGCTGCAAGATGTTATTAGGAAAACTCTCTTTTGTTCACATTCCTTATCGTGCGTTAGAGTTCAATTTCAGAAACGCCCTTCTAACTCATGCTCTATTTCATTTCAGTTGAACCATGCCTCCAAAATGCGGTAACAGAAGAAGGGCCGGCAACGCCAACAGACCTGCTCCACCAGCTCCAGCATCCCCTTAGGATGACACAGTGTCCACTACAGAGTTTAGAGAGGCTATCCAGCTACTCGCCCAAACGGTCACCAACCAGGTGAACCAGCAGGTGGTACCGATTAACGCTAATGGGTATGCAGCCGCTGCGAGGGTGAGGGATTTCACCCGGATGAATCCTCCATCATTCCAGGGGTCTAAAGTAGGGGAGGACACCCAAGAGTTCATGGACAAAATCAGGAAGATCACCCGAATTATGGGTGTCAGTTCCTCTAAAAGTGTTAATTTGGATGCCTACCAGCTGAAAGGAGTAGCCCCAGTCTGGCATGACCAATGGAAGGAAGGACGGCCAGTAGGAGCAGGACTAGTGGAGTGGGAAGAGTTCCACACAACTTTCCTGGACAGGTTTTTCCCTCGGGAGTTGAGGGAGGCTAAGATGGCGGAGTTTATGAACTTGCGACAGGGCAACAGAACTGTGGAGGAGTATGCTTTGGAGTTTACTAGGTTGTCTAAGTATGCTCCAGAGATGGTAGCCGAGCCAAGGGCTCACATGCTGAAGTTTGTTAACAGAGTGTCAAACCTGGTCCTCAAGGAGTGCAGGACGGCGATGCTAATCAAGGATATGGACCTCTCTAGATTAATTACGTATGCTCAGTAAATTGAGGCTGAAAAGCTGAAAGATATGGAGCGTAAGAAAAAATGGGAAAGGACTGGACAATCAGATTTCAGCCATCAGAGGTCTGGCGATAGTAGCTGCACACAACAACAACAACAGCAGCAACATCAGAAGAGAGCCCAACACCTAGTTCAGCTAGTGCCCCAACCTTTTGGTCCTGCTAGGATCAAAGGGGTGGATCATCTGGCACTCAGTCTCGGGCTCACAGTACCTAGAACAGGTATCCATCTTGCCTCAAGTATGGTAGGAATCACCCAGGGGAATGCATTCAGGGACGAGAGGGCTACTTTGGATATGGACAGCTTGGACACAGGCTCTTGGAGTGCCTGTCAGTAGGGTGAGGGAGATCACAACATACCACATCATCAGCTCCAACAGGCCAACTAACTCAGCAGGCCAGCACATCAGGTACAGATGGCAGTCAGCGCCAAAATCGCTTCTATGCTCTATCTTCCCGTTAGGATCAAGAAAGCTCACCTAACGTAGTTATTGGTATGTTACGTCTTTTCCATCTAGATGTATATGCCCTCATAGATCTAGGAGCTACTCTTTAGTTCATGACTCCATATATAGCAGTTCAGTTCAACATCAGTCCATAGGTCCTATTAGAACCCTTCCCAGTCTCCACCCCAGTTGGCGAGTCAGTTAGAGCCAGCCGGGTGTATAGAAACTGCCCAGTCTCAGTCCTGAATAAAGTTATTCCAGCTAATCTTATAGAGTTAGACATGGTCGACTTTGACCTTATTCTTGGAATGGTTGGCTACACTCCTGCTATGCCTCAGTTGATTGCAGAACTAGAGTTGTCAAGTTCCATTTTTCAAATGAACCAGTGTTAGAATGGACGGGCAATAGTTCAGCGCCTAAGGGTAGGTTTATTTCCTACCTTAAGGCCCAGAAACTCATCTCCAAGGGATGTATATATCGCCTAATTTGGGTCAAGGATTCCAACTCTAATACCCCGACTATTCAGTCTGTTCCAGTGGTCAGCGTGTTCCCAGATGTTTTTTCTGAGGATCTTCTCGGAGTACCCCCTGAACGGAAAATAGACTTTGGAATAGATCTCCTCCCAGATACTCAACCCATCTCCATCCCTCCTTACAGGAAGGCTCCAGCTAAGCTTAAGGAGATGAAGGAGTAGTTAAAGGATCTTCTTGATAAGGGTTTTATCAGGCCCAACATCTCTCCCTGGGGTGCTCCAGTGCTATTCGTGCGTAAGAAAGACGGTACCCTCAGAATGTGCATAGATTATCGCTATTTGAACAAGGTCACAGTCAAAAACAAGTATACCCTACCCAAAATTAACGATATATTCGACCAAATTCAGGGAGCTAGTTGTTTCTCTAAGATTGATCTTAGGTCAGGGTACCACCAGCTAAGGGTTAGGAAGTGTGACATAACGAAAACAACATTCAAAACTTGGTATGGTCATTACGAGTTTGTGGTGATGTCCTTTGGGTTAACAAACGCCCCAGTATCTTTCATGAATTTAATGAACAGAGTCTTCAAGCAGTGTTTAGATATGTTCATCATTGTATTTATCGACGACATTCTAGTATAATCCAGAAATGAGGAAGAGCATGCCAATCACCTAAGATTAGCATTACAGACACTCAGAGACCGCTAGTTATTCGCCAAGTTCAGCAAGTGCGAATTTTGGTTAAAGTCCATAACTTTCTTAGGTCATGTGGTCTCCGATGAAGGGATACAAGTAGACCCTCATAAGATAGCAACAGTGAAGGATTGGCCCATACCTACCTCACCTACTGAAATAAGAAGTTTTCTGGGCCTAGCGGGGTAATACCGATGGTTTGTGGAAGGTTTCTCCTCCATAGCATCTCCTCTGACTAAGTTAACACAAAAGAAAGTAAAATTTCAGTGGTCGGACGAGTGTGAGAAGAGTTTCCAGGAGTTGAAGACTCGACTCACTACTGCTCCAGTTCTGACCTTGCTAGAAGGAACATATGGATTGATGGTTTATTTTGATGCTTCCAGAGTTGGACTCGGTTGCGTTCTATTGCAGTGGGGCAAAGTGATAGCCTACGCCTCCAGACATCTCAAAGTTCATGAGAATAATTATCCAACTCATGACTTGGAGTTGGCAGCGGTGGTGTTTGCGCTAAAAATATGGCGACATTACTTATATGGAGATCACATAGATGTATTTACAGATCATAAGAGTCTTTAGTACGTGCTGAGTCAGAAGGATCTAAATCTGCGTCAGAGAAGGTGGTTGGAGTTGCTAAAAGACTATGACATGAGTATACTATATCACCCAGGCAAAGCCAACGTGGTGGCTGATGCCCTAAGCAGACGGTCGATGGGGAGTGTAGCTCACATTGAGGAAGGCAAGAAGGAGTTAGCGAAGGAAGTTCACAGACTTGCCCGGTTAGGGGTGCAACTGGTGGATTCAACCGAAGGTGGGGTGATAGTGCAAAGTGGGTCGGATTCATTCTTGGTAGTTGAAGTTAAGTCCAGACAAGATGAAAATCCAATTCTACTTAAACTTAAAGAAACGGTTCTCAAAAAGGAGGTTGAGGCTTTCTCCCAAGGGGGAGATGGTGTGCTCCGTTACCAGGGAAGATTGTGCGTGCCAGAGGTTGGTGAGTTGAGACAATAGATATTGGCTGAGGCACACAACTCGAGATAATCAATTCACCCTGGTGCAACTAAAATGTACCACGACGTGAAGGATATTTACTGGTGGAACGGCATAAAGAGAGACATCGCTAAATTTGTAGCCAAGTGCCCGAACTGCCAGAAAGTTAAGGTGGAACATTAAAGACCAGGAGGTATGACTTAGGATATCAGTATACCCACATGGAAGTAGGAATAAGTAAACATTGACTTCATTATGGGTCTACCTCGGACTCGTCGGCGACATGATTCAATCTGGGTGATAGTAGATCGGATGACTAAGTCAGCACATTTCCTCCCAATCAAGACCATAGATTCAGCTGAGGACTATGCTAGATTGATATCTGGGAATTGGTTAGACTTCATGGGGTGCCATTATCCATTATCTCAGACAAAGGTACCCAATTCACGTCTCACTTCTGGAAAATCTTTTCATAGAGGGCTAGGTACCCAGGTCAAGCTCAGCACAACCTTTCACCCGTAGATCGATGGAAAATCTGAGCAGACCATTCAAACCCTAAAAGATATGTTGAGGGCTTGCGTGATCAATTTCAAGGGCAATTGGGATGACCACTTGCCTCTCATTGAGTTCGCATACAACAACAACTACCACTCTAGCATTCAGATGGCCCCATTTGAGGAATTATATGGTAGGAGGTGCAGATCTCCCATAGGGTGGTTTGAGGTTGGTGAAGCTACTTTAATAGGGACAGACTCAGTTCACGAGGCAATGCAGAAAGTTCATCTCATCCAAGAGAGGTTGAAAATAGCTCAGAGCCGTCAAAAATCTTATGCCGATGTGCGGAGAAGAGAGTTGGAGCTTGCATTTGATGACCAGGTATACTTGAAAATTTCACCCATGAAAGGGGTGATGAGATTTGGGAAAAAGGGAAAGCTCAGTACAAGATATGTGGGACCCTATAGGATTTTGAGGCAGATTGGTAAGGTAGCCTACTAGTTGGAGTTACCTTTAGAGTTAGCAGCTGTGCACCCAGTCTTCCATATGTCACTACTAAAAAGGTGCATTGATGATCCAAGTTCAGTGGTGCCTTTGGATAGTGTGGAGATAAAGGATAGTCTCTCTTACAAATAAGTTCCAGTTCAGATCCTTGGCCATCAAGTTCGTAAGTTGAGAAATAAAGAAATCGCTTCGGTGAAAGCTTTGTGGAGAAATCAGCTAGTTGAGAGAGCCACATGGGAAGCAGAATCAGACATGATGGACAAATACCCTTACTTGTTCTCTCCTAGTTCAGTTTTAGAATCAGGTACTAAATCCCTTCTCAGTACTCTACTCGGTTCCGTACTCATCAACTCTATTTAGATTTCCTATGAGCATCCTAGTTGCATTAGCTCTGTTAGTACGGTTAAGTCAGTTTAGAGTAAGTTACTCCTTCAGAAAACAATTCATAGTCTATATTTTTGAAATCATAGCTCTTTTCCTGGTTTTGGTCTTCATTCGAGGACGAATGATCCCAAGGGGGAGATATTGTAACACCCCGAAACTTTCCTAGATCAAATTCAAACGTTGCATGAAAAACCATAGAAAAATCAGAAAATTTTTCTGTCTCAGACGACCCACACAACGGACCGTTGGTGGAACCAACGGACCATTGTATAGGGTCGTGGGTCGTAGAAGGCTTCTTTAAATGGGAAACAACGGGACATAGGACAACCCGTTAAACCTAAAAACGAGCCGTCCTGTCGTCCGTTGAATCCCGAGTTTAGAGGATTATCGGACCTTTCCCCGAGACAACGAGAGGGAACAACGTCCCGTGGTTACTACCAACGAGCCATTGTTACCACCTGTTGTCCAGTTCTAGAACTCAACAGTGTGGGCCACGAGTGGATACAACGACCCGTTGGTTCTTCCAACGAGTCGTTGTGAGGACTCATTGTCTCCATGCAGTTTTCCTATATGTTCTAATGGAAGGTGTCAATGGCCCGTCCTTTATTCCAACAGACCGTTGTATCCTCCCGTTCCAACGAAGTCTGCTTCAGGAACCAGAACCAACGACAGCTTTCAACAGGCCGTTGTTTGAACCAACGACCCGTCCTCAAATTCGTTGTTCAGGGTCGGTAGTTTTCAGTTCTTTCTGCTAGGGGTCTTTTGGTATTTTAACAGCCTTTTAACTTGAAACCATGTTGTTTTGCGTTTGTATAGGAGGGAATTAAAGGGTTATAATGATCCTTTCCATTCATTTTTCTCAACACCCTCAAGAAAAGAGTGTGAAACTTCTCTGGAAGCATAGAGTAGGAGCATGGGTTGATTTTCTTCTCAGTTTTCTCTGGGATTTTCACCAGGGTTTTCTTCTTCAGGTATGTGGAAATTCAGCAAGGAGATTGTTCTCCCCTTGCGTCCCTCAAAACTCTCTCTCTGTTAACTTTCAGTCCTAGCCCTGAGTTTGCAAATTTGAAATTATTAATATCGTTCTTGGATTATGTCATGTGGAATCGTATCCTATGTTAATTGTAGCTATTTTCCACCAGTTTGTAACTAAAATGATTTTAGTTCCATCAAATTAGAAGTTCAGCCCTAATTTTTGAAAAGTTAGAAATTAGAATCCTGTTTAAGCTTTGAATTCTTGAGAATTGTTTGCATCTTTCAAAGTTAGGGGCTTCTATAATGATTGTATGTGTGTTAAAACCTCAGCTACACGTATGTTATTCAGGTCCATTCTGAAAGTCTATATACTTTGTATTTCTCAGAATTGACAATTCAGTTTCAGTCAAAGTACTAGAATATTCAATGTTAGTCAGAAATGCCAGCTGATCAGTTTGACTCTGGTATTTGCCCGAGGTGTCAGTGGTTCCTCTTAGTTATCAGAATCAGACTCACAATATAATTTATTTGGTCCACTAGGCGGTCATGACTTTCTAGTTATATAGTTGTGACCAGCCGCAAGACCCTAGTTCAGTTATCAGTTTGTTCTTTAGACGGTTACGACGCTTCCAGATAAGCAGATCTGACCAGTCTTAGAACTCAGTTTCCAAATCTGGTCCTATAAGATGCTCAGGGAACTCTCAGACAGTATCCCTGGGTCAATTATAGTCCTGGGCCCCAGTATCAAGCTATCCGCTTGTCAGTAGTAGTCGTGATAGAATTATCCAGTGGGAGTAGGACTTAGCACCGAAAGGGTCGGGGTTCCAGCGCACCCAGGTTCTAGAACTACATTGCCACTGTAGGTTATATTTACTTTTCCTCTTGGCCCCCCTCTGACAGTGATTCTCACAGTTCATGCCTTTATACCCTAGCAAGGTATATTGGGTCCTACCAGTGGGGTGTATACATCAAACTCCACGTTTAGCTCACTTGGTTATATTTCGATTATAGTCTCTCCCACTAGTTAGTTTAGCTCATTCTCAGATTTGTCAGTTCAGTTCAGTTCAGGTTAGTTTAGTGCAGTATCTCAATATCAGTATTTCAGACTTAGGGCATGTTTGTGTCCATCAGCTAGGGTCATTTTTGACCATATAAGTTATATTCCAGTTGCATCAGTTTTTAGTATTTTCAGTTGGTCATTTCATGTCATTTCAGTTCAGTTGCTAGTTCTTTCATGTTATTTATGTTTCTCTCACTTACTCAGTACATTCAAAGTACGCATACTTTTATGCTGTATCGTTTCATGATACACCCGTAGATTCTCAGTCCCAGCACCGTTAGTCGATTACCTTCGGGTCTCTCTATCAGCAGCAGTAGTGTGAGTCCTCATATTCTGAGGGCACATTTTATTTATTTCGATTTCTTTATTGTTTCCAGCTAGACTTAGAGCTAGCTGGGGGCTTGTCCCAGCAACTCCTTAGTAAGATGACTTTCAGATCAGCCTTGATTTCAGATTTTTCAGATATTTCAAGGCCCATCCCATAGTGGAAGTGGGACTGAATAGCGATGGACTTCGTGGTTGGCATTCCAAAGACGTTGGGGAAGTTTGACTTCATTTGGGTTATTGTTGATAGAATGACTAAATTTTCCTATTTCTTGCCCATGCAGGTGACTTACAATGCGGAGAAACTGGCCAAACTATATGTGAAAAAGGTGATTCAGTTGCATGGGGTTCCATTCTCAATCGTCTCCGACAGGGGTACATAGTTCACATCCCATTTTTGTAGGACCTTGCAGGATAAACTAGGTACCACGTTGGATTTGAGCATGGCATTTCACCCATAGATAGATGGACAGTCGAAGAGGACAATTTAAGTGTTGGAGTATATGCTTCGAGCCTATGTGATCAACTTCGGTAGCCAGTGGGATAAGTTTCTACCTTTGAAAAATTTTTCTTATAATAATAACTATTACTTAAGCATTAGCATGGCGCCATTCG
>JACEIK010007161.1:0-15008 GCA_018107945.1 Datura stramonium
AGTCCAGTCCCTGTGGGATCGATACTTGGCTTACTTGAGCCATTTACTACTTGTTCGACCACGTGCACTTGCGTGTAGTCATCCAGACAACCGAACAGGAGGAACACAAGGCAAATCTTCAAGAAAGACCTTTGGATTCTCACGTACTACTAGAATCCTTAGAAATCATCTGTATGGACTTAAGGTAGGAAATGAATCGACCTACAGGAAAAACTTAACTACCCTTCCACTCTAAGACTGGCTCATCGGGAAATCTAAACTCTACTGCCCGAGTTCTAAAATTAACTGAAGCATAGCGTGCAAATAGCCAATCCATGCCAAAAATAACATCGAAATTGGTCATGGCTAGCTCTATCAAGTACTTTTTGAAGGACTGAGACTGGGCAACCTCTATACACCCGTCTAGCTATAACTAAGTCACCTACTAGAGTGGAAACTGAGAATTGTTCTGACAAGGCATCGGGACTGACTCTGAAGCTACTAGCTACATAAGGTGTCACAAAAGACAAAGTGGCCCTCGGATCTAGAAAATCATAAAAATCAATATGGAAGACTCGCAACATACCAGTAACCACATCCGGGGAGAACTCCTGCTCCTGACGGGAAGCTAAAGCATAGAATCTGTTCTGGTGCTAACTGTCAGCTGTGCGAGTAGATGCCCCCAGATGTGCTGAGCGTGGGAAAGGGGCTAGTGAACTCGAAGATGGGCCTCGGCCCCCAACCTGATCCTGCCTCACAGCTGGACAATCTTGAAACATGTGTCCGCGCTGCCCACACCCGAAACAAGCACCTGAACCTGCCAAGCACTGGCCTGTGTGCCCCCGACCACATTTGCGACAAACTGGGATGCTAGAATCTGTTGGTCTGCTGCTCTGACCCGTCGAGCCTGACGCCCGCCCTCTCTGGTCACGTCTCGGCCTGGATGGCACACTCAATGCCGAAGATGCCAAGGCTGACGTTTTCTAGTGAGTCAGCTGTCGGTGCCCACCACCGGACCTCTACTGAGAGAATTTGTGATCCTCGGTCCTGGACCTCTTGTCCTCCCTTTCTCTCTAATGTGCCGCTTCCATCTATTAGGCGTACAACACCAAGCGAGAAAAGTCCATATCTTGGTGAAGCATAGCAATACGACACTCTTTATCCAAATACCCTATTATACCATGCACAAATCTAGTCACCCGCGCCCTCTAGTCAGTCACTAACTCTGGGGAATATTTCGATAGGAGAGTGAACTCAAGAGAATACTCATTCTCCCCTGCTTCAAGTTTATGAACTCGGTTGCCTTCATCTCCCTCTTCTCCCGAGGGAAGAACCGGTCTAGGAATGCAACCTGAAACTCCTCCCACGTGATCAAAACCAGATATGCGCAACCCCCCTCATGGTAGAAGGCCAACTCCGCGCACTCAACACTACTCACCCCCATGACTTGGGTGATCTTGACAATCTCATCAATGAAATCATGCGTGTCCACATCTACCTTGGACACCAAGAACTCCGACGGGTTCATCCTCAAGAAGTATCTGACTCGAGCCGCCGCTGCATTGCCATTTTGTAGAACATGCGCAAAAGCCTGCTGATTGACCTGAGTGGTCAAGGCCTACGCAAGCATCTGAATAGCGGCCCAAAACTCAGCATGAGCGACTGCCTCCAGTTCCTGAGGATCCTTAACTGGCGGGGCTGGCTGATTCCCATAACCATTTCCATCCTCGTGGCCTTCTCCACCTCCATCCTCCTTCCATTCATTCTTCGAGGAGCCATGATTCTACAACCGCGAATAGCACGACTTAGAAGGATAGAAAGACTTCTCATTGCACGACATAGATCATGAAAGAAGGGAACATTTCCTAAATGTTTCGTAGCCTCTACTTCATAAGTGTGGCGCGCTTCACACCCATGAAGAAGACTCTACTTAACGCGGCTTTCATACACCCTAGGACACTTCAAACCTACTGCTCTGATACCAAGTTTTTCACGACCGAACAGAGGCCCAGATTGTAGACACGGGACGAGGGACCCCGAGAGACCCTAAGTCGACCCGTGGCATAAGCATACATCTAACTCATTTGATAAATTGAATAAAACATCAATAAATTCAGTGGAAGTCTAAATCAACATGACATCAGAATAAGCATCCGAAGCTAACACATACATAAGTATGAAAAGACTCTAATCTAGTAGAGTTGATGGGACAAGACCCCGACTAACTCAACAATACTAAGACTGAAAATACATAAGGAAACTGAAGTCTAGCCCTCGAAGGATGAGGATTCACCAACCAAGTAGGAGCTTACTCTGACAATCGACTATGAGCAGGGCTGAGCCTTGGAGCTGGGTCCTGTATCATGAAACGATACGGCATAGAAAGTATGCGGTCAGTACGTGCAATGTACCAAGTATGCAAGGTAAGTAAAATCGTTTAAGTAAAGTAAATCAACTAAAACATCTCATATCATATCCTAAGCTTTCGAATCTGAGAGGAAGGACTACATGCATTCATTCTAAAATTGTAACCTTTCCATAATATGACCATGCATAGCTTCATAACATCACAACTGACTTGAATGACTCAAAGCTGAAATATGACATTTATAGAAAAGCTGAACAATGAGTCAAACCGTGTTTTTAGAACATGCATGCTTAATGTAATAATCATGAGTAATGAATATGCAAATCTAAATCATATAAAAATAATGGGACACTCATTACTTAACTGACATACCACGATAGAGCTTACATGGTCCCGACTATTACAATAAATTAGGAAGAGCCGTCCGAAATATTTCCAGGGCTAAAGACGCTACCATGATATTGATATCAAGCTCATGGGCCATTAGGATCAGGGATAGCTCACAAGGGAGGTCCTAATAACATAATAGTATCAACCTACGTTGGCATATAGTTCTGGGGCATAGGGTGATAGACCCTTTGCCCGCTTAGTGCTAGACTTTTCTTCCATAACATGCAATGCTCTACATCGTATATAACGAAACTCAACATCATTTATTGATGAAGCTAAACAATGATGTCATGCATAAACTCAACATCGTATGAAACAAATCTCAACATTTTCATTTGACAAAGCTCAATATTAGAATCATGCCTAGAACCGACATCATATGAAAACGAAGCTCAATTATAACCTATATCTCAATTATTAATTCATGCATATGAGAAGCTTATTTTGAAACATACCACAACCTCAAAAATAAGTGGGAGCATGTACTCCAAAACCATGTAATAAGCTCACTTTAGAGATACCACATCATCATACATGATATACGGGCCTTTCCCAAAAACTTTATCATGCTTGGATCTACTCAATTCATTTTGAAAACATTAACATAATCACGGGTAGCTTTAGAAACATACTTTTCATCCTCAAATCTCATGATCATACATTCATCATCATCATTCTCTTCTTACATGAACTTCTCATCCATGGGCATTTAATTGCATAATTTAGAAAACACAAATTTTTATTTAAAACAATTTAAAAACTGCCCAAGCTTCACAATTCAACAATATAAACATAATCTAATCATACTCATGAATAGAAATTTAAGAATTATGCAATTGGGTAAGAACCCCATTACCTGATCATATGATTTTCTCATACTTAGCTAGATATTTGGGCATGGGTGTGAAAGGAAACATCCACTCATAACCCTACATACTTGGGAGGGATGATTTTACCACTTCTATAATTGCCCAAGATGAGATTCAAATGTAAACCTTCAAAACCTACTCTATATCCTCTCTTAAAACTCTGAAGTTTGCATGCATGGAATGAACTGGCTTACAATAGGTTTTCCCCTCTTCAAACCCTATAAAACGAGCGTTAAAGGACATAGTATAGGCCCATAGGACTTAGGAATTACAAAAAATCCCTTACTAAAATCGCAGGATTTGGCTGAATGCCAGTCTCCACGAGGGACTGGACGACTCATGGCCTTTAGTCGTCTGGTCCACTACCCAAAAACCACTAGGGGACCTCACGGGAGACACCACGACTCATGGTGGGTGACCTCACCATCTGTGGCTTCTACTGCCCACTACCTCTTTGCCAAACAACCAGTCTAGGTCATGGGAGACATCACGAGTTGTGAGGCCTGGCCGCAACTCGTGGTCATGCCCGTGGTCTTCTCACCACATCCTGCCAACCCTGCTGGACCACGGGTCACTTCTCGACTCGTGGTCAATCCTCACGAGCCTCCTAACGCTTCTTCCTGTGACCTGGTGCAAAATTTTAGTTTTTCACCGTTTGGACTCCCGGGTTTTATCCTTGGGTTCTCGAGGTATAACAATATCTCCCCTTTGGGAACATTTTTCCTCGAACGATAGAAACATACAGAAAACACAAAAACTTGCAATCCTCATATGCAGACACTGATCATTTAAATTGAAAATTGTCGGAATTACGACCTCTGAAAAGAAATACATAGCTGAACAGAATTTAGACATCACATACCTCTATCATAACATAACTCAAACTTGTGCACATGAACTGAACATCGAAAGTTATTAAAGAATTAGGTCAAAACCTGATACCTCAAACTGAAACTGAGACTCTAGGGAATAGGTGAGGGTATTTTGCCATCATAGTCGCTTTAGCTTCCAACGTAGCTCCCTCAACATGCTGATTTCTCCATAACACCTTCACCGAAGCTACTTCTTTGTTCCTCAGCCTCCGAACCTGACGATCCATGATTGCAACTGGAATTTCCTTATAATTGAGGCTATCTCCCACACCAATGCTTTCCATCGGGATAACTAAAGTTGGATCACCCAAGCACTTTTTCAAGAGCACTACATGGAAGACAGGATGAACTGAAGATAACTCTGATGGCAAGTCCAACTCATACGCTACCTTACAAACTCTTCCCATAACCCGGTAGGGACTAATATAGTTGGGATTAATTTTTCCTTTCTTTTCGAACTGCATGACTCCTTTCATGGGAGACACTTTCAGAAACACCTAATCGTCCACCTCGAACTCCAACTCTCTCCTCCTCACATCAGCATATGACATTAGACGACTCTGAGCAGTTTTCAACTTGTCCCTTATAAACTAAACTTTCACCATAGCCTCATGCACCGAATCAGGTCCTATCATAGTTTCCTCACCAACCTCAAACCATCCGATGGGCGATCTATATCTCCGCCCATAAAGAGCCTCGAACGGTACCATCTGGATGCAGGAGTTAAAGCTATTATTATAAGAAAACTCGATCAAGGGAAAATGATCATCCCAACTACCTCTGAAATCCATCATAAAAACTCTCAACATGTCCTCGAGAGTCTAGATTGTCCGCGCTACCTGACCATCCTTTTGCGGATGAAATGCTATGGGGAGTTTAACCTGCCCCAAGCCCTTTTTGGAAAGACCGCCAAAATTTGGAGGCAAACTAAGTACCTCGGTCTGAGATATTAGACAAGGGAACTCTATGTAATCGCACCGACTCATGCATTATCCGGTCCCTCAAATTATCAACATTTCGAACACATAGACGACCTTGGTACCGCAGCACCCATCTCCCCCTTGGGAAAAGACATCTACCTTCGACTTCCAACGGCTTCCTTCAGCTTTACCAAAATTGGATCCTCATCCTGTTTGGCTTTCACATCTGTCACCAAGGACGATTCTGATCTGTTTTGCAGAACAACGCTGCCATTAGTCGAGTCGACCAATCTAACTCCCAACCTCGCAAGTCGATGGGTATATTTAACCAACTCCTTCTTTCCCTTATCCACGTAGGACACACTTTCCATAGAGAGCCTACTAAGTGCGTCCGCTACCATATTATCCTTACCCGGGTGGTAAAGGACACTCATGTCATAGTCCATTAGTAGCTCCGACCACCTCCTTTGCCGAAGATTGAGATCTTTATGCGTGAACACATATTGCAAGCTCTTGTGATCCGTGAATACATCCACGTGGACCCCATACAAGTAATGCCACCATATCTTCAAGGCGAACACCACTGTAGCCAACTTAAGCTCATGGGTCGGGTAATTCTTGTCATTGATTTTTAACTATCTTGAGGTATATCTATCACTTTCCAATGCTGCATCAACACACACCCAAGTCCGATTGTCAAAGAACAAAAATACACCACAAAATCATTGGTACGCTCGGGTAGGGTCAACACTGGTGCTGAAGTGAGTTGAGTCTTCAACTCTTAGAAGCTTTTCTCACAAGCCTCCGGCCATTGGAACTTTACGTTCTTCTGAGTAAACTTGGTCAAAGGTGCCGCAATTGATTAAAAGCCCTCAACAAATCTCTGTTAGTAACCCGCTAAGCCCAAAACGCTCCTGATATCTAATGGGTTCACCGGTCTACGCCAATTCATCACCACCTCGATTTTCTAAGAATCTACCTTTATGACCTCACTCGACACCACATGGACCAAAAATGCCACAAAGTCCAACAAAAGCTCACATTTGCTGAACAATGCATACAATTGAAGATCCTTGAGAGTCTTACGCACTACTCTCAAGTGAGCGCCATGCTCCTCCTCGCTCCGAGAGTATATAAGGATATCATAGATGAACATTATGATGAACATATCCAAATATGCCTTGAACACCCTGTTCATTTGATCCATAAAAGATGTAGGGGCATTGGTTAGTTCAAAAGACATAACAACAAATTCGTAGTGACCATACCGAGTCTTGAAAGCAATTTTCGAGATGTCACTCTCCCGAACCCTGAGTTGGTGATACTTGGATCTAAGATCAATCTTCGAGAAACACTTGGCACCCTGAAGCTAATCGAACAAATCATTGATCCTGGGAAAAGGATACCTATTCTTGATGGTGACCTTATTTAATTCCGTTAGTCAATGCACATCCGAAGCGAACCATCTTTCTTTCAGACAAATAACACTGGTGCACCCCATGTAAACTTACTCGGCATAATAAATCCCTTATCTAACAGGTCCTTCAATTGATCCTTCGACTCTTTTATCTTGGCTGGAGCCATTTTGTAGGGCAGAATAGTTATATGTTGCGTGTGGGGAAGAAGATCTATATCGAAATCAATCTCCCGCTCAGGAGGAACACTTGGCAAATCATCATGAAAGACCTATGGATACTCACGTACTACTGGAACTGACTTGATAGTCGAGGTTTTGGACTCGACATACTTAACCCTAACTAGATGGTACATGCAACCCTTAAAAATCCTCTTCCTGGCCTTAAGGTAGAAAATGAATCGACCTACAGGCACAGCTTAACTACCCTTCCACTCTAAGACTAGCTCACTCGAAAATCTTAACTCTACTTCTCGGGTTCTATAATTAACTAAAGCATCGCATGAAAATAGCAAATCTATGCCGAGAATAACATCGAAAGTGATTATGTCTAACTCTATCAAGTTTGCTGAGGTGACCTTATGAAGGACTGAGTCTGGGCAACCTCTATACACCCATCGAGTTATAACTGAGTCACCTACTGGAGTGGAAACTGAGAAGGTTTTTGACAATACATCGGGACTGACTCCGAAGCTATTTGCTACATAAGGTGTTACAAAAGACAAGGTGGACCCCGGATCTAGTAAAGCAAAAACATTAATATGGAAGACTCGCAGCATAACAATAACCACATCCGAGGAGACCTCCTGCTCCTGATGGGAAGCTAAAGCATAAAATTTGTTCTGTTGCTGACCGCCAGTTGTGCTAGCACATACCTCCTGATGTGCTGAGCGTGGGGGAGGGGCTACTGAACTAGAAGCTGGGCCTCGGCCCCCAACCTGATTCTGTCTCGCCACTGGACAATCTCGAAGCATGTGTCCGGGCTGCCCACACCCGAAGCAAGAACCTGAACCTGCCAAGTACTGGCCTATGTTCCCCCGACCACATCTGTGACAAACTAGGATGCTAGAATCTGCGGGTCTTATGCTCTAACCCCTCCAGCATGGCGCCCACCCTCTCTAGTATTGGCTGGGGCTGGATGGTACACGCAATGCCGCAGATTCTAGGGCTAATGATATCTGGTGATTCTAATGTCGGTTCCCACCACTTGACCTCTGCTAATAGAATCTATGATCCTCGGTCCTGTCCTTCTTGGCGTCCCTTTCTCTCGAATGTGCCACCTCCATCTTCTGGGCTTAAAAAACCATGTGAGGAAAGTCCATATCCTGGAGAAACATAGAAATTCGGCACTCCTTGTCAAAATACCCTGCTATACCATCCACAAATCTGCTCACCCGCTCCCTCTGGTAAGCCACTAACTCCGGGGCATATTTCAATAGGCGAGTGAACTCAAGAGAATACTCATGCACTATAATTCTTCCTTGCTTCAAGTTTACAAATTCGGCTTTCTTCAACTCCCTCATCTACCGAGGGAAGAACAGATTTAGGAATGCAACCTAAAACTCCTCCCATATGATCGAAACTGCACTATCCTTCCATTGGCGAATCTAGATGTGCGCAACCCCCTTCAACTGGTAGGAGGCGAACTCTACGCACTCAACACTACTCACCCCCATGACTTGGGACATCTTGACAATCTCATCAATGAAATCACGTGTGTCTTCATCTACCTTTGACCCCAACAACTCCAGTGGGTTCATCCTCAAGAAGCCTCTAACTCGAGTCGCCTCTGTATTGCCATTTTGCGAAACATGCACAACGGCCTGCTGATTTACCTAAGAGGTCAATGCCTGCACAAGCATCTGAATATCTTCCCCCAACTAAGCATGAGCGGCTACCTCTGGTGTTGGAGGCTCCTGAACTGGTGGGGCTGGATGATGCCCATAACCATTTCCATCCTCATGGCCTTCACCACTTCCATTCCTCCTTACATTCATTCTTCGAGGAGCCATGATTTTTCAATCGCGAATAGCACGAATTAGAAGGATAGAAAGACTTTTCATCGCACAATATAGATCATGAAAGAAGGGAAAATTTCCTAAACATTTTGTAGCCTCTTCTTCATAAGTGTGGCGCGCTTCACACCCATAAAAAAAACTCTATTTAACGCAACTTTACGACACCTTAGGACACTTCAAACCTATTGGTCAAATACCAAGTTTGTCACGACCCGAATAGAAGTCGGGATCATAGACACGGGACAAAAGACCCCGAGAGACCCCAAGTAGACCCATGGCATAAGCATACATCTAACTCATTCGATAAACTGAAGAAAAAATAAATATAACTCAGCAAAAGTCTAACTCAACATGACATCAGAATAAGCATCCGAAGCTAACACATACATAAGTATGAAAAGCCTCTAATCTGGTAGAGTTGATGGGACAAGACCCCAAATAACTCAATAATATTGAAACTGAAAATACATAAGGAAACTGAAAGTCTATCTGTCGAAGGACGAGGACTAGCCAACCAAGTAGGAGCTGACTCTGACAATCGACTACAAGCGGGGCTGAGCCTGGGATATGGATCATGTGTCATGAAACGATACAACATAGAAAGTATGGGGTCAGTACGTGGAAAGTACCGAGTACGCAAGGTAAGTAAAACCATTTAAGTAAAGTAAATCATTTAGAACATCTCATATCATATCCTAAGCTTTCAAATCTGAGAGGAAGGACTACATGCATTCATTTTGAAAATGTAACCTTTCCATAATGTGACCATGCATATCTTCCTAACATGATAACTGACTAGAATGACTCAAAGCTGAAATATGACATTTATAGAAAAGTTGAACAATGAGTAAAACCTTTTGTTTAGAACATGCACGCTTAAAGTAATAATCATGAGTAATGAATATACAAATCTGAATCACATAAACAATGGGAGACTTGTCACTTAACCAACAAACCACGATAGAGCTTACATGGTCCCGACTGTTACACTCAAGTGGGCAGAGCCATCCAAAACCATGCCAGGGCTAAGGATGCTACCATGATATCGATATCAAGCTCATGGGCCATTAGGGCCGAGGATAGCTCATAAGGGAGGTCGCAATAACATAATAGTATCTACCTATGTTGGCACGTAGTTCTGGGGCATAGGGTGATAGACCCTAAACCCGCTCAGTGCTAGATTTTTCTCCCAAAACATGCAATGCTCTACAACGTATATAACGAAGCTTAACATTGTCTATTGATGAAGCCCAACAATGATGTCATGCATAAACTCAACATCGTATGAAATGAAGCTCTACATTGTCATTTGACAATGCTCAATATTAGAATCATGCATAGAACCGACATCATATGCAAACGAACCTCAATTATAACCTACATATCAATTATGAATTCATGCATATGAGAAGCTTATTTTGAAACATACCACAAGCTCAAAGATAAGTGGGAGCATCTACTCCAAAACCATGTGGTAAGCTTACTTTAGAGATACTACCTCATCATACTTGATATAAGGGCCTTACCAAAAACCTTTATAATGATTGGATCTACTCTATTCATTTTGAAAACATTAACATAATCATGGGTAGCTTTAGAAATATACTTTTCATCATTATCACATTCTCTTCTTTCATGAACTTCTCATCCCTGGGAATTTAATTTCATAACTTAGAAAACACAATTTTTGATTTAAAACAATTTAAAATCTTCCAAAGCGTCAAAATTGATCAATATAAACATAATCTAATCATACCCATGTATATAAATTGAAGAATTATGCAATTGGGGTCGTGATCCGGGCCTCCGTTGGGGTCGTGAAAAACATGGTATTAGAGCAATAGGTTTGAAGTGTCCTAGGGTGTATGAAAACCACGTTAAGTAGAGTATTTTTCATCAATGGGAAGCACGCCACACTAATGACGAAGAGGCTACGAGATGTTTAGGAAATTTTCCCTTCTTTCATGATCTATGTCGTGCGATGAAAAGTCTTTCTATCCTTCTAATTCATGGTATTCGCGATTATAGAATCATGTCTCCTCGAAGAATGAACAGACGGAGGAATGGAGGAGGTGAAGGCCACGAGGATGGAAATGGTTATGGGAATCAGCCAGCCCCACCAGTTCAGGAGCCTTAGGCACTAGAGGCAGCTGCTCATGCTGAGTTCCTGGCTGCTATTCAGATTCTTGTGTAGGCCTTGACCGCTCTGGTCAATCAGCAGATTGTTGCACGTGTTCCACAAAATGGCAATGTAGCGGCAGCTCGAGTCAGACACTTCTTGAGGATGAACCCACTGGAGTTCTTGGGGTCCAAGGTAGATAAGGACCTGCATGATTTCATTGAACAGATTGTCAAGATCACCCAAGTCATGGGGGTGAGTAGTGTTGAGTGCCCTGAGTTGGACTCCTACCAGTTGAATGGGGTTGTGCATATCTAGTTTCGCCAATGGAAGGATAGTAGGGTCACAGGAGCAGGTCCGATCACGTGGGAGGAGTTTTAGATTGCATTCCTAGATCGGTTCTTCCTTCGGGAGATGAGGGAGCTAAAGGTAGCTGAGTTTGTTAACTTGAAGCAAGGAAGAATGACAGTGCAAGAGTATTCCCTTGAGTTCACTCGCGTATGGAAATATGCCCCGGAGTTAGTGGCTCACCAGGGACACGGGAGAGTAGATTTGTGCATGGTATAGCCGGGTATTTGGACGAGGAGTGTCGGATTGCTATGCTTCACCAAGATATGGAGTTCCCTCGCATAGTATTGTACGACTCAACAGATGGAGGCGTCACATTCGAGAGAGAGGGAGGCCAAGAGAGTCGGGATCGAGGACCACAAATTCTCTTAGTAGAGGTCTGGTGGTGGGCACCGACAGCAGATTCACCAGAGATCATCAACCCTAGCATCTTCAGCATTGAGTGTAACATCCAGGCCTAAACATGATCAGAGAGGGAGAGCATCAGGCTCGAGGGGTCAGAGTAGCAGACCCGCAGATTCTAGCATCCCAGCTTGTTGGTGTGATAGGGGGCACACAAGCTAGCGCTTGGTAGGTTCAGGTGCTTGTTTCGGGTGTAGGCATCCCGGACACATGCTTCGAGATTTTCCAGTTGTGCGGCAAGATAAATTTGGGGGCCAAGGCCCAGCTTCTAGTTTAGTAGCCCCTCCCCCACGCTCAACACATTAGGGGGCATCTACTAGCACAAATAGCGG
Source organism: Datura stramonium (assembly GCA_018107945.1). Classification (NCBI taxonomy): domain Eukaryota; kingdom Viridiplantae; phylum Streptophyta; class Magnoliopsida; order Solanales; family Solanaceae; genus Datura; species Datura stramonium. The sequence continues at coordinate 12,032 of JACEIK010007161.1, forward strand.
TCAGCGCTAGAACAATTCTACGCTTTAGCTTCCCATCAGGAGCAGGAGGTCTCCCTGGATATGGTCATTGGTATGTTGCGAGTTTTGCATATTGATGCTTATGCTTTGCTAGATCTGGGGGCTACCTTGTTTTTTGTGACACCATATGTGGCCAGCAGCTTCGGAGTCAGTCCTGATGTCCTGTCAAAAACCTTTTATGTTTCCACTCCAACAGGTGACTCAGTTATATCTAGATGGGTGTATAGAGGTTCCCCAGTCTCAATCCTTCATAAGGTCACCTCAGTAGACTTGATAGAGTAAGCCATGACCTATTTAGATATTATTCTCAGCATGGATCAGCTATTTACTTGCTATGCTTCGGTTAATTATAGAACCTCGGTAGTAGAGTTCAGATTTCCAAGTGAGCCAGTCTTAGAATGGAAGGGTAGTTCAGTTGTGCGTGTAGGTCGATTCATTTTCTACCTTAAGGCCAGGAAGATGATTTCTAAGGATTGTATGTACCATCTAGTTAGGGTTAAGGATGTCGAATCTGAAACATTGACTATCCAGTCAGTTCTAGTCATACGTGAGTATCCAGAGGTATTTTCTAATGATTTGTCAGGTGTCCCTCCCGACCGGGAGATTTATTTTGGTAGGGATCTTCTTCCCGACACGCGACCTATATCTATTCAACCCTAAAGAATGGCTCTAGCCGAGCTAAAAGAGTTAAAGGATCAGTTGAAGGACCTGTTGGATAAGGGATATATTAGGCCGAGAAGGTCTCTGTGGGGTGCACCAGTGTTATTTGTCCGGAAGAAGGATGTTTGCTTCAGATATGCATTAACTATCGGCAGTTGAACAAGGTCACCATTACGAATAGGTATCTCTTACCTAGGATCGATGATTTGTTTGACCAGCTTCAGGGTGCCAAGTGTTTCTCTAATATTGATCTCAAATTTGGGTATCACCAGCTCAGGGTTCGGGAGAATGACATCCTGAAAACCCCTTTCAAGACTCGATATGGTCACTACAAATTTGTTTTTATGTCTTTTGGACTAGCCAATGCCCCTGCAGCTTTTATGGATCTAATTAAAAGGGTGTTAAAGGTATATTTGGACACCTTCGTGATTGTGTTCATTGATGACATTCTTATATACTCTTAGAGAGAGAAGGAGCATGCCGCTCACTTTAGAGTAGTGCTTCAGACCCTCACGGATCATCTGTTGTATGCAATGTTTAGCAAATGTGAGTTTGGTTGGACTCTATGGCATTTTTGGTCCATGTGGTATTGAGTTAGGGCATAAAGGTAGATTCTTAGAAAATCAAGGCAGTGAAGAATTGGCCCAAACCGGTGAACCCATCAGATATCAGGAGCTTTTTGGGCTTAGAAGGTTACTATCGGAGATTTGTTGAGGGTTTTTCATCTATTGCAGCACCTTTGACCAAGTTGACTCAGAAGAAGGTAAAGTTCCAAAGGTCAGAGGCTTGTGAGAAAAGCTTCCAAGAGTTGAAGACTCGATTCACTTCAGCACCAGTGTTGACCCTACATGAGGATACCGATGGTTTTGTAGTGTATTGTGATGCATTGAGAATCGGACATGGGTGTTTGTTGATGCATCATGGGAAAGAGATATCTGATGAGGCCCGCAAGTGTACAAGTAATATAGTGGCCCTTTTTCAGAGCCGGATGTCGAACCCACAGGGACTGGACCAATTCAGCTAACTATCAATTTCAAGTGTGATATTAAATTCCGCAAGTGTTGATTATAGACATTTTTGAGAAATTCAATTAAGTCTAGATGTGGTCAACGAAATACTCTTAATTCATTCAAGGAGCAACTAGAGTTAAAGCCGGATAATCATTCGATACTATTATTTGCAATGGTTTAAGTATGAAACTATCAATTTTCTTCTCACATAATTACAATTGTGTGTTCATGGTCTTTCGAGCCTCTAAACACGACAAACTAGCCTCACAACTACATCCTTGAGTGGGGATGTGACATTCTAGTTCGTGGGCAATTCAATTACGTGGATGTGGTTTACGGGGTTTATGCTCTTGATTAGGGACTTTCGTACCTTTAATCATTTAACTCAACTTAGCTTCACAACTACTTCTACAAGTGGGGATGTGACATTTCTTAGTTAATTCATGCTATCATCCCTTTTATTAACCAAGCAAGGAAAATTAGGTATAATTTCTTATCCTAACCGCGAATTATATCGTAAGATACAAAATTGCTCCCTACATTCTTATGTTCTTGCCTAGGTTTTCTTTCTCAAGCATTTACCAAAGCTTAACGTGTATGTTTTCATGGTGATCAATCATAAAAACAAACATAATTAAGAATGTAAGACAAAACAACAATGAATAACTTAAAATCGAAACAAATTCATGTATTCACAATCATATCTTGTGGCTTCAACCCTAGAGGGAAGGGTTCTAGCCACTCATGTTCGTATAATTACAAGAAAACATAACTAAAGTAACATACTTACAAGAATTGGTAGAAGAGAAGATGAAATTGATGAACCCTAGGTGAGTTCTCCCACTTCTCCCTTCACTCCTTAGCATTTTTTCAGAAATATTACGTGACTTAATGTTTTTAGGAGCTAAGGTACCTATTTATAGTAAATGAGAATTGTACAAAATTATGCCCGACATGGAATAGCTCCGTGTCACGGAGGTTATCGCACTAATTTGCCTCCGTGACATGGAGGCATCGCGTAGGCACACTGGAAAATAAAAATAGCCCACCAACAGCCTCCTGTCGCGTTTGGCAGCGTGTCACGCTGCTTGTGCAGCGCCCTGGAGGTCGTGACACATTTATGGTCACGCAGCCTGCCTGCTGTGGCACGTTGCCAATGCGCAGGTGGGCTGTTTCGTGCATCCTCCTAGCCGACGTTCGCGTTTTACTTCCGATTCCATGCCTCCACTTCACCAACTCATGGATTAGTTCCTCAAATTCATTTTAAACCTACAAAAACAAGAACTAAT
>JACEIK010007161.1:16124-79643 GCA_018107945.1 Datura stramonium
CACAGCACATGCTCAATTCAAGACACATTCAGCAGACTCTTACTCAGCTAATCACAAGAATTCAAAATTAAGCTTCAATCACATCGAGTCAAATTCAAGAACCTAAGTGTCTCAAACAAAGTTATACACTTCTTACATGAAATGCTTCAACACTAACCACACTTGAATCTTACAATCATGTATAGAACATAACAAGAACGCCAAGCCATCAATTTGCTACGGCTTCAAAAACCAAAACCTATTGACTAATTTTTCCTCAAGACGGTCATCATCCATCCATTGTCGGAAAAAATCTCTAACTATGTCTAAAAACATTATATACAAAAAAAAGAAAACATTTTTATTATTCTTCGGTTCAAAGACCCCCTGTCAGAAAAGAACCGAAAATAAAAACCAATGGGTGGTGAAGTCATGCTTAATTCAAAAATTTTGTTTCAATATTTATCAAGCACTACATTCACCAAAATCATTAAGCACAAAATTTTTAAAATTTTCTCACCCACACTTGAATCATGCTATGTCCCCATAGCATAAAATTAAAATTAAAAAAGGGTAAGAAATACTCCATGAGGCCTCTAGGCCTAGCTAATAGCATGCTCTCCTTCAAATTTTCACAAGTGAGTGTTTGACCCCACACTTTTCCTCTTCCATGCTAGTAGCATATGAGTTAGTCACGAGACCTTGTCAGAACCGTTTTCAATTTCGACCCCTATTGGTTATTTGGTCATAAGGTGACCTCCGCAAACCATGTAGAGTTATCCATGACTAACTTTGACATTATTCTTGGCAGGGATTGGTTTTTTTCATGTTATGCTTTGATTAATTGTAGGACCCGTGCGGTGGAATTTTGTTTGTCGAGTGAATCAGTGTTGGAGTGGAAGGGTAGTTCGGCGGTACCAAAAGGTCGGTTCATTTCCTATCTTAAGGCCAGGAAGATGATTTCTAATGGTTGCATGTACCACCTAGTTAGGGTTCAGAATGTGGAGTCCGAGAGCCCGAATATTCGATAAGTTCCAATGGTGTGCGAATATCCGGAGGTGTTTCCCGATGATTTGCGGGGTTTTCCTCCAGAGAGGGAAATTAATTTCGGTATTGAGCTACTACCCAATACACAGCCTATCTCTATTCATCCCTACAGGATGGATCCAACTAAGCTAAAGGAATTGAAGGATCAAGTAAAGGATCTGTTGGATAAGGGCTTCATTAGATTTCCCTTCTCATGTGTATTGACTATCGGCGACTTAATATGGTCACTATAAGGAATAGGTACCCCTTGCCCAGGATTGATGATTTATTTGACCAGCTCCAGGGTGTCAGGTGTTTCTCGAAGATAGATCTCAGGTCTGGGTATCACCAACTAAGAGTCCGGGAGTGTGATATCCCAAAGACAGCCTTCAAGGACCTGGTATGGTCATTGAAAATTTGTTGTTATGTCTTTCGGACTAACCAATTCCCCTGCAACATTTACTGATCTAATGAATAGGGTATTTAAGGAATATTTGGACATGTTCGTGATTGTGTTCATTGATGACATCTTGATATACTCACGGAGCGAGGAGGAGCATGCCGCTCACCTGAGGGTAGTACTTTAGACCCTCAAGGATCATCAGCAATATGCGAAGTTCAGTAATTGTGAATTTTGGCTAGACACGGTGTCATTTCAGGGTCATATGGTTTCAAGCGAAGGCATAAGGGTAGATTCCCAGAAAATTGAGGTGGTGAAGAATTGGCCTAGACCGGTGAATCCTTTAGAAATTTAAAGTTTCTTAGGTCTAGCTAGCTACTACCGGAGGTTTGTTGAGGGTTTCTCATCTGTTGCGGCACCTTTGACTAATGTAACTTAGAAAAAGGTGAAATTCCCATGGTAAGAAGCTTGTGAGAAAAGCTTCCATGAGTTGAAAACCCGACTCACTTCAGCACCAGTGTTGACTTTGCCCGAGGGTACTGATGGCTTTGTTGTATATTGTGATGCTTCGAGAGTCGGACTGGGATACGTGTTGATGCATTGTGGGAAGGTAATAGCATATGCCTTGAGACAGCATAAAGTTCATGAAAAGAATTACCCAACCCATGACCTCGCGTTGGCTGCACTGGTGTTTGCACTGAAGATATGGCGGCATTACTTGTATGGGGTCCACGTGGATATATTTACGGATCACAAGAGCTTGAAGTATTTGTTCTCACAGAAAGATCTAAATCTTCGGCAAAGTAGGTGGTTGGAGTTACTTAAAGAACTATGACATGGGTATCCTTTACCACCCGGTCAAGGAAAATGTAGTTGCGGATGCGCTTAGTAGGCTCTCAATGTAGAGTGTGTCCCATGTAGATGAGGGGAAAATGGAGTTGGTGAAAGATGTTCACCGACTTACAAGACTGGGAGTTAGATTGATCGACTCCACCGATGGCAGTGTTGTTGTATTTAAAGGGTCAGAATCATCCTTGGCGGTTTGATGTTAAATCCAGGAAAGATGAGGATCCAATATTGAGGAAGCTGAAGGAGGCGGTGCGGAGTTAGAAGGTGGAGGTTTTCTCCCAAGGGGGAGATGAGGTGCTACGATACCAGGGTCAACTGTGTGTTCCAAACGTTGATAATTTTAGAGTTCGGATATTGGATGAGGCAAATGTTACTAGATATTCTATCCATTCGGGATCCACGAAGATGTATCGGGACTTGCGAGAAATCTATTGGAGGGATGGTATGAAGAAGGATATTGCGGAGTTCGTAGCTAAATGTCCCAACTGTCAGCAAGTGAAAATCGAGCATCAAAGGCCAGGAGGTGTACTTAAAGATGTTACAATTCCCACTTGGAAGTGGGAGGAAATAAATATGGATTTCGTTATAGGCCTACCTCGCACTCGCTAACACTATGAATCCATTTGAGTGGTGGTAGATAGGTCAACTAACACTGCACATTTCTTACCGGTCAAGACTATGGATTTAGCGGATGATTATGCCATGTTATATATTCGGGAGTTGGTTCGACTTCATGTAGTGCCCTTGTCTATTATTTCAGAATGAGGTACTTAGTTTACCTCTCAGTTTTTGAGGTCTTTTCGGAAGGGACTTGGGACTTAAGTCAAGCTCAGCACGACCTTTCATCCGCAAACAGATGGCCAGGCGGAACGAACAATCCAGACCCTTGAGGACATGTTGAGAGCATGTGTCATGGATTTTCTAGATAGTTTGGACGATCACTTTCCCTTGATCGAGTTTTCTTATAATAAAAATTATCAGTCTAGTATCCAGATGGCACCGTTCGAGGCTCTTTATGGGTGAAGGTGTAGATCACCCATCGGATGGTTTGAGTTCGGTGAGGCAACCATGATAGGACCTGATTCGGTTCTTGAGGCTATGCTAAAGGTCCAATTGATAAGAGACCGGTTAAAAATCGCTCAGATTCGTAAGAAATCGTATGATAATGTAAGGAGAAGGGATTTGGAGTTTGATGTGGACGACTGGGTATTTCTGAAGGTATCTCCCATGATGGGAGTAATGCGGTTCAAAAAGAAAGGTAAACTCAATCCCCGCTATATTGTCCCCTACTGGGTACTGAGAAGAGTTGGTAAGGTGGCATATGAATTGGACTTTCAATCAGAGTTATATTTAGTTCATCCGGTGTTTCATGTGTCGCTTTTGAAAAAGTGTTTGGGTGAAACAGCCTTAGTGGACCTGGTAACCAACATTGGGCTAAAAGACAGCCTCAATTATGAAGAAATTCCCATTGAAATCTTGGATCGTCAGGTTCGTAAGTTGAGAAACAAAGAAGTAGCTTTAGTTAAGGTCTTATGGAGAAATCAGCATGTTGAGGGAGCTATTGGGAAGCCGAAGCGGATATGATGGCTAGATAGCCACATTTTTTCTCTACCGGCTCAGTTCCGACTTAAGGTATCAGTTCTACTATACGGTCCCATTTAGTTTTTATGTTCAGTTCATGTTTGCAAGTTTCTTTTATGTGTATGAATGTGTATGTGAAGCATGAGATCAGTTCAACTATGTGGCCTGGTGTGGAAGTAGTCATTCGATGAAAATTTCGGTTAAAATGATAAGTATATAGCTGTGATAAATTGTATATTTCTGTTTGCTTCTAGTTTCCTACATTCGAGGACGAATGTTTCCAAGGGGGAGATATTGTAATATCCCGGGAAGGCCTAAGAATAGACCTGAAGTGTAATTGGAAAAGTGTAGAAAAACTGGCAAATACCATAGGACGGACCACAAAATGACTCGGGGTATCAAACCACGAGTCGTTGAATGCTGTGTTGGTTAGGGAAAGGTTGGTGACAATGAAGATAACAAGATATATGAAGACCCATTGTGGGATAAAAAGGCCATCCTTTGCAATCGTGGTTAGGGTCAGGCTAGGCGTCCGAGTAAATAACGAGAGACCCAACGACCCATTAGAAGTAACCAAGGGTCGTTGGTTGTGGTCATTGTTGGATGCTAATAAATTCCATTGTAGGTGAGCTATAACTTAATTACCAACTAGAGAAGAGACTGAGAAGGGTTTTGATAAGATTTCGTGACTGACTCCGAAATTACTAGCAACATAGGGCATCACAAAAGATGAAGTATCCCCTGGGTCTAACCATGAAAATACATCAAAGTGGAATACTCATAACATACTCATGACAATATCTGGTGAAGTCTCCTGCTCCTGACGAGATGCAAAGGTATAAAACCTATTCTTACGTTGACCACCATCTGTACTAGTGAACACACCCTGCTGAGCTAGGCGTGCTGATGCTGCTACTAAACTTGTAGCCTGAGTACAAACCCTACCATCATCCTGCCTAGCCAAAGGAAACTCCTGGAAACTGTGTCCGGATCTACCATACCCAAAGCAGATGTCTGATCCAATCAAGCACTCCCCTATGTGATCTTTCCACACTTCCCGTAGATCGAAAGGTATGCTTTACCTGCATTCTCCTCTATCCCATTGAGTTGATGCTTTACTCCTCTGGTTCACCTTATGATCTATACGGAGAACTAGCCGATGATGGTGCTGGAGCTAATGATTTCTTATAGGACTGCTGACAAGGTCCGCCTCACAATCTCTGTTGGGAGAACCCATAACTATTAATTCCTGGCCCTCTTGGCCTCTCTCTCCGTTAAATGTAACGCCTCCATCTATTGGGCGTACAAAACCAATCCAGTAAAATTGATGCCCTGATGACGCATAGCAGTCCTACAATCATTGACCAGGTAGTCCGCACCTCCATGCACAAACCTGCTCACCCGAGCTCTCTGATCAGCCACCATCTCTTGTGCATACTTTGACAAGCGGGTGAACTCTAAAGCATACTCCAGGACTGTCATATTATTCTGCTTCAAATTCACAAACTCAGCTGCCTTGATCTCCCTCATCTAATGGAGGAAGAACCGATCCAAGAATGAGGTAAGGAACTCATCCAAACCAATGGGACCCACTCCAACTACTCTGCTATCCTTCCACTGTCTCTACCAGATATGTGCAACACCTTTCAACTTATAAGAGGCTAGGTCTGCGCACTCCTCCCTTGTCACCTGCAAATTCTGGGTGATCTTATGCGGATGTGAGAAGGAGAGAAATTGAGTTTGAAGTTGATGATTGGGTGTTTCTGAAGGTATCTCCCATGAAAGGAGTGATGAGATGCGGAAAAAAAGGGAAACTCAGTCCTCGTTATGTTGGCACGTACCGGATTGTGAAACGGGTTAGCAAGGTAGCATATGAATTGGAGTTGCCCTCGGAATTAGCTTCAGTCCGTCCAGTTTTCCATGTATCACTCCTAAAGAAGTGTTTGGTTATCTAGCTCAAGTTGTTCCGGTGGATAGTGTTAGTGTGCAAGACAGCCTTAGTTATGAGAAGGTTCTGAGGGAAATACTTGATCGTCAGGTTCAAAAGCTAAGGAACAAGAAAGTAGCTTCAGTCATGATTTTATGGAGGATTCATCATGTTGATGGGGCTACATGGGAAGCCGAAGCTAATATGATGTCTAGATACCCACGTCTATATCCCTATCGGCGCAGTTCCAGCTTGAGGTATAAGTTTTTTCTGTAAAACTCCATCCAGTTTTATGTTCAGCTCATGTACCTTAGTTTCATTCATGTAAAAGTACGTATGTATGACTCATGAATTCAGTTCAGTCATGTAGTTTAGATCGGAGTCAATCATTCCGTCAGTTTTCAGCTTATATGATAAGTATTTGAATATGATGATTGCATTTCTCTTTTTTTCTATATGATTTTCAACATTCGAGGACAAAAGTTCTCGAGCGGGAGATATTTTTATACCCCGAAAGCCCTAAGATCAAATCTGGGAGTTGATATGGAGAAAATAGGATTTTCTGCACCAGATCATAGAATGAGTCATCCCGTGACCCGTCAGGCTGACCACGAGTCGTTAAATGACTCGTGGTGAGGAGGTTTGACTTGTTGGAAATTTTCAAGTTGGGGTGACCATGGGTGTGACAACGAGTCGTAGTCATCCCCATGAGCTGCTAGGTCACTCGTGGTCAAGGGTAGTTGAAGGATGAGAGAAGGGCCGGCAGTGTACCTCACTACTGGACACAACGAGTCGTGGTCAATGCCACGATTCGTTAGGTGAATCTTGGTCAGTAGTTGGTTAAGGATTTAAGGTTTTTGGCAGTGAATGTAATGAAAGGTGACCATGAGTCGTTTTCACCAGTGATGGATCATTAGGTCCCTCGTGGGGACCCTTTGAGGAAACATGGCCAGTGTACTTGACGACAGGAGGCCACGAATCATGGTTAGAGGTGACGACTCCTCCGGTCCATCATTGGGACTGGCAGTCTATTTTTCTCTGCGAATTTAGCAAGGGCTTATCCATAATTCCTAAGATACTAAGGCCTAAACTACATCGTTTTAAGCTATGAATGATGAGTTTTAAGAGGTGTAAGTTCATTCTAAGCTATTACTATTCATCCATGCAAGCTTAGAGGGCTGGAGCGGTGATCAAGCTTAATTCCTTCCAATTTCTTCTCAATTTTCCTTGGGCAATTAGAGAAGTAGTAGAATCAGATTATCTAAGGTATATAAGGTTATGAATGGGTGAATTTGTTCACACCTATATCCAATCCCTCTCTAATTCATGAAAATCTATATGTTGATCCGATGGGGTTTTATCCAATGCATGAATTTCCTAAGCTTCTACCATGGGTATGATCTAAATATGCTTCTATTATTGAATTATGATTCATGGGAAAGTTTTACAATGTTTTCAATTATAAATCCTGTTTTCAAGTTTTATAAATTATGACACCCATCCATGAGAAGTTCATGAAATTTGAGATCTATGATGTATGTTCAAGTATGATGAGATATTAATGATGAAAAGCAAGTTTTCAAGTTACCCATGTCTATTATCATGTTTTCAAGTGAATCAAGTATTTTCAAGAATATTTAAGTATTGGTAAATCCCATATGTTCAAGTATGATTTATGATTTCATGTTAAATTAGCTTACCATATGGTTTTGGAGTCTAGACTCCCAATTATGTTCAACTTGTGATATGGTTTGAGCCAAGTCTTCTCATGTATGATTTCAGGTTTTTTATGTACATGATTATTCATCTTCGTCACTAGACAATGGTCAGCTTCATTGAAAAATGATGGAGAGCATATGAATGTTTTTGGGAGTAGTGTCTAGCACCGAGTAGACTAAGGGTCAGTCAACCCTATGCCTTAGAACTATGAGCCAACGTAGGTATGATAAAATTATCTTGGACCTCCTTTGGAGCTTTCCCTTTCCCCAAGGAGCCTTCAGCTTGATATTGATATCATGGTAATGTCCTTAGCCCTGGCAAGGCTTTGGACGACTCTGCCACTTGAGTGTGATAGTCGGGACCACGTATTCTCTATCGTGGTAATGTTGGTTATAAGATGAGTCTCCTGTTGTTCCTCATTATTTCAGCTATGCATGTTTATCATTCATGATATATATATATGTATATATGTTCTAAAGCAGGTTTGACCCAATGTTCAGCTTTACTTATGATTTATCTAATTTAAGCTTTGGGTCATGCGATTCAGTTTTGATGTTTAGTTATGTTCGGATCATGATTTCAAAAAATAGCATGCAATCCCTACTCTCATTATCTTATATTGCTATCTTATGTTATGCATGTTTTAACGATTTTACTTACTTAGTGGTTTTACTTATCTTTCATACTCGGTACATTGCACATACTGACCGCATATTCTATGTTGTATTATTTTATGATACAAGCTCCGATCTTCAGACTCAGCCTCGTCACTAGCCAGCTTCCGGAGTTAGCATCCTGTCTCAGTTGGTGAGTCCTCATCTCCCGAGGACCCTCCCTTATCAATTGTTTCTTTACATTGTAGTTTTAGACTTAGCGAATTAGTTGGGGACTTGTCCCATCAACTCATCAGATGTAGAGGCTTTTCAGACATAGATTGTATTCAGCTTCAGATTCACATTTGTATTCTGATGTTATGTTGTGTTCATACTTCCGCTATGTTTGTTATGATAAACCTTCCACTTTTATGGATTGAGTAGATGTATGCTCATGCCATGGGTTGACTTGGAGTCTCTCAGTTCTCCTTGTCCTGTGTCTCGATCTGGGCCCATGTTCGGGTCGTGATAGGACTCTTGGTAGATCATCTAGGAACACCTCCAGATACTCTCTTACAACAGGAACTGATTAAAGATTCGAGGTATCAGACGTAGAATTCTTAACCCAGACTAGATGATATACACAACCCCTAGAGATCACCTTCCTAGCCTTGAGATAGGAAACAAAGAAACCTACAGGTACAACTGAACTACCCTTCCACTCTAGGACTAGTTCACCCAAAAATCAAAACTCTACTTTACGGGTTCTGCAATTGACTGAGGCATAACAAGCATGTAACAAATCCATACCGAATATAACATTGAAATCGAGTCATGTTTAACTCCACTAAGTCGGCAGAGGTGACTTTCTAAAGAATTATGATAAGGCAATTTATGTATACCCAAGATGAGCTAAAACTGACTCACCAACAGGAGTAGAGACTAAGAAGGGTTCTAACATGATTTTGGGATTGACTCCAAAACTAACTGATCTGGGGCATATTTATATGCCCAAGTGATACTCAAATGCATCATTTTTGCCTTGTTTATCCAACAATGTTTGTACATTCTTACGCAAATTGTAGGAAAGTGTGAATTTATACTAACCAACATGATTAGCGTTGTTTTGCAGGAAAAACGTACTTTTTATGGAGCTAAGATGCATGTTGGGAGGACCGGATCCGGGGCATATTTATATGCCCAAGTGATACTCAAATGCAATATTTTTGCCTTGTTTATCCAACAAATGTTTGTACATTCTTACGCAAATTGTAGGAAAGTGTGAATTTATACTAACCAACATGATTAGCGTTGTTTCTATGGCAGGAAAACGTACTTTTATGGAGCTAAGATGCATGTAGGGAGGAATCTGGAGATGGACTCGGGAGCGAGCAAGGACTTGCCAAGGGAAGCAAGAAGAAAGAGGCTCCGCGATGGAGCCGTGTCACCCTGCCATCACGGATGCATTCTGTCCGGAAGATTTAATTGCAATGATTTCCAGAGAGAGGGTCCGCGTGTCGCGGGCACGTTGGACCTAATTACCTGGAACTTGACATTCTAGTGAAGGTGCATCGTCTGCACCGTGTCATGCTGGGCAAGCCTGCGTTGCATGTCATGCCGCGTTGGGGATAATTACCTGGAGATACAAATTCCAAAGAGCTCACAGCTTGCACCGTGTCACGGAGACAAGGTTCGCTGATGCACTCCGTGACACGTTGCTTGTTATTTCCTGAAAATTCCCACCAATATAAATAGAACACTTAGGTTCATTTTTAATTATTCTTGACTTGGGTGGAGCAAGAACGTGGTTACAGGTAGTTGAGGGGACGAAAATCTAGGGTTTCTCTCTATCTCTTTCTCCTTTCTTTCAATTGTTTGTAAGATTTACACTCATTTAACGATGTTTAATCCACAAATGAGTGGCTAATTTCACTTCTTAAGTTGAGGTTAGGAACCGTTGTATTGAAATGTAATTGTTGATCATTTGGTTTTCTCATCTTTCTTCCATGGTTGTTCTATTAATTTTTGTTCTTACCGCATTAATGTTTGGCCAATGTTGATGTAAATCTAAAAAGTCCTAGCTTCTATCGAGAGAGCACGAAATTGGAAAGCTGTGGAATTAATAGATATGATCTTTTCTTAGTTTGGAAAATTGAGAATTGATCACCTTCAAGATAGAAATATACCTCGAAAGTCGTATTAGTCAAGTGTGGAATCGATTTTGTATGGCTAGAACGTGAATTGCTTCTTATCACGTAAATGTACGTCGGAAGGTTCATGATTCTTAAGTTGGGTTAAATATGAGAGTTTTAATCCATAGGCAGTCTCACTAGCAACCGGACAGTGATAAACCACCGTATCGATAATTCATGTCTTTACACAATTGCTTTAGCTCCCGCATGCTCACATTCATAGTCTGACTCACTTGTATATTATTTTAAGCCTTAGTATAAAATTAGATAACAAAAATATAAAACTTTTCTTTACATTGTTGTCTCGTATTTTTGGAGTTGCGTAAAGTGACACTTGAGTAGATTTTGCCCCGTAGTCCGCCCCTCGTGGGATCGATACTTGGCTTACTTGAGCCACTTACTACTTGTTCGACCACGTGCACTTCTGCGTGTAGTCATCCGCATGTACCGAACAAGTTTTTGGACGTGTTTAGACCGGCAATTGGCGAAATTTATTTTTCTTAAAGTGTTAGTTTGCTATTTCTTTATATTAGTGTTGACAACTTGGTCTTAGTCTGTATTTTTGCGTATATTGCATTCTGTTGAACACCGGCAAGGGACAAAGAGCTGGTGGACCCATCCTTAGAGCCGAAAAGAAAATTCCATCGCCAACGGAGAGAAGCTCTTAGAGAGAAACCGCAGCTGCTCGACAAACAATCCTGAGCAACCACAGAATCAATTGCCACTTGTGCGGGTCAATGTTAGTGCCCGAGGAAATGGCGCCTAGGCCGGCTCCGCGATGTGGCAATCCCATAGCAATGTCATATCTAGCATTTCCGCAAAACCTCGAGCCGATAGGGAGGTTCAAGCTTAAACAGAACATGGTGCAATTGTTGCACAATAAAGCGGGCAATTACAGGTCTCCCTCACGAGGATCCACAACAACATCTTCAAACCTTTTTGGAGATAAGTGACACTTACATTCCTACCGAAGTGTCAACAGATTATGTCGCTTACATTGTTCCTTTTTCACTTTTGGGAGAGCTTTCTCAAAAGGTGGCTGAAAGCCGAGCCACCAAATTCTACAACCACGTGGGATGATCTTTGCAAAGAAGTTCTTGATCCGGTTCTTTCCTCCGTAAAACACAATAAGACTTAGAAGTCAAATTCTATGTTTTAAGCAAAGAGAAGGAGAGAATCATATCGCTTGGGAGAGATTCAAATCGGGCTGCTATGGGATTGTCCTCATCGCCACACCAATCCAATGATGTGTCGGTGCACACTTTTATAGAATGTTTGGAACCCCACACAAAAATTTTGTCGGGACTCAAAATGGGGGACAAGCATTAGAAAAGACTTATTATGAGTTTATATTTTGTTGAATCGTATTTCGGGCAGGGAAACTGAGTGGAATGCGGACTCTTCAAGAGGAGGAGCAAGGAAAGTACCGAGTCTTAGAAGTGATGTGGTTTGCAGCCACGCCGTACGTATAGCCGCGTTGCAGAATCAACCCAACACCCACTTCGGTAACATGCGCATGAATCAGTCGCAAGCCCTGCTGAATGCGGTGCAGCCATTTGGTGTGAAGTGTATGGAGTAATGAACACTCGCCGAGTGTTGTGGAGCAAATCCCGACTCGGTGAACTTTGCCTTAAATGCACAAAGAATAATCACCAAAGCAGTGATGGTAATGTACTACAATTCTTAACCTGAGGAATCACCCGAATTTCTTGGGGTAGCAACAATCATCAAGGGCAGAGTTCGAATCCTGTGTGCAAAGGGACTGGCGAGGGCAGCGTAACCATCAATATAAAGCACAGAAACAACAATGCCCTCTCCTCCACCACCATCACTCCAAAGATTGAGTAGATGTTCAAGACAGCATAGCTAACCAAGCTCAATTGCGTGGCCGACTATGTTAAATTGGCAGCCGATGTTAAGAATAATCAGCTTAGCTACCAAGGCGCTGGAGTGCCTGGGCGTTGGGAATTTTCTGGGAGCCCAAAACACCGTGCCTAGAGGAGGACTTCCCAAATGGACAATTTTGACCCCCAACCCAAAGTTGTGTGAATGCAAGACCACAAGGAGTGGTTTGTGACTTAAGGAGGTGGAACCAGAAGACCACCGAATAGTCGGAGCAAAGCAGTAGAATCGGAGAGGGAGCAAAATGATGAAAGGGGGAAGAAAAGGATGCTTCAACTGCAGACCCTCCACCCCTACTCCTGGGAATTCCATTAAAGAAACACAAGGAGGAGGCGTGTTTCAAAAAGGTCATGGAGGTGCTTAAACAAATACACATTAATTTACTCTTGTCGATGTTTTGCAGGAAAAAAATGGGCACGCAAAGTACATTAAGGACATCAATAACAAAAGAAGGTTGACCGACATGTTACGTGGGTTCTTACGAGGAGTGCACTTCCCTGACATGCAACGTATTGCCCACAAAGCTCAATGACCCCGAGCTTTACAATTCATAACAATTGGGGCTAGGGAGTCCTAGACCTACAATGCTGGATCTCGTGTGCCGCGGATCGTTCCTTGACAAGACTAGATGGTATTGTGGAGGACGGGCCGGTGCAAGTTGGCTCCCTGATCTTCCCGGTAGATTTTGTTGTGTTGGTCTCTGAGCTGTATGCCTGGAAGCCTCATTTATTTTGGGACGCCCTTTATTGGCTACCGGAAAGCGCTAATAGATGTAGCCGTTAGGCGTCTAACTATGTGCTTGGTGCACACGACAAGGTGGAGGTGAAATGATGGTGTACAAGGCCACCAAGCTCCCGGTCATACGAGGAACTCTAAGTGATCAATGTGCTTGAGCAAGCTGATGTTGCTCAGTGGCGTTGAGTCTCGAGTTACTGGGACGAATTCCCCGATTGTGGGTAAGCTTGACGGGGGGTGAGGAGACGGTTCCGTGAGAAAATGTCCGTCACCCTAGGGGCGTAACGAATGCAAAGGACGCCGAGCCGCGACGGTGTAAACCAGCGCCGTACCTGAGGCAACCCGTGAATTTATTGTTTTATGATTGTACAAAGAAAGAAAAAAAGAAGAAAAGAAAATATGTGTGTAAATATAAAAATAAAATATTGTGTTGTGTTTTTCAAACCTTGGGATTCTAACCGATTTCTTGTTGTGAGATAAATTTCAGGTTGATCGGAGGGCAAAAGGCAAAGAATCGCAAAGGAGAAAAACGAGGTAAGAAAAAATAAAAAGTGGCAAAACAGTGAGCCCACGCGTTGGCTCCGTGTCACGGCGGAGGGCCTCCGCGTTACCCTTCGTGACACGCTGAAGGCAATTCTGGAATTTCTACAAATTCCAGAAAGCTCGCACATGGCTCCGTGTCATGGAGGGGGTGCTCCGCGTTACCCTCCGCGTGACACGTTGAAGTGCTATTCGTGCCGGGTCACGCCGGGTCACCGGGTAACCCACGCAAACCCCCACTTTTTAACCCCGATTTCACCTCATTTTCCTCATTTTTCATCCCCTCCGCGACAACCCTCCCAAAATTCCCTCTCCCTCAACGCCCACCTGACCTGTGTACATATTCTGTCAAGTTTTCTTCCGTTCATCGAATTCAAGGTATGTTCCATCAACTCTATCTCAATTTTAGTTGAATTTTTCGATTGTTAGCATGAGATGTGAGTAAACCTTACCCTAGATAGAAATTGAGCTTAAATTCATTCAAGTTATCATTGATTAATGTTCTTAACATCATTGTGATTGTAAGGAACCGATAAAAAACATGAGCTTGATCTTAATTTTTGAAAAATTATAGCTAGGGCTTGAATTTGAACATGAAAAGGGAGAAAACTAGTTGAATTGTGAATTCTTGTTGGTTTGTGTATGTTGGGGTGAGATGAGTTGGTCGATATATAAGAATATGTTAAAAGACCGAATGGAATTTTGGGGAGTGAAATTATAATATGCACGAAATGGGTGAATCTGCATAGGTTTGTGTAGTGGGCCAAGTTTTTCATTTTTTCTTTTCCTCTTTTGCTAAGTGCTTTGTATAAAAAAATTGGGATCGGGATGGTAATGTGTGATTAGCCAGGCTAAGTCCGAGTAGTACAAATGAATTTATACCGCCGAATTCTCTCAATGCAACGCATGTAGTTTGTGTTTTTTTTTTGTTTTTGTTTTGTTTTTTTTGTAAATTAAAAACTAAAGATGTTCTTGTCATAATGCTGTAATTGTGGCTAAAGACTAAGTGTGGGGTGGCCTAGCCTAACCCATCTTTTTGAATGGGGTTACCCAAACGTGACTCCATACTGGGACCTGCTCGCTATATTTGACAGAACGATGTCGAGCAGTAAGACAAAGGAAGGGCTACTTACCCACGCTTCCTGGGCACCGGTAGAAAGAGGGATCGGGACCGGGAACAAGCGCGAAACCTGCCACACCGGCTGGTACCACGCGGCCAACGCCGCCAATACTAACCCGATGGGTGACGAGGAAGGGAAGAAATGGTTCACAAAGCACAAGGAGAACAAGTACTTCCCTGTGATGGTATTTTGTTAGGAGCCATTAGCGTTGTAGAGTTCCCCATTGTCCACCGTGAGCTGACACCGCCGGGCTACGCTTCATCTTCAAAGATCCCAAGGAATGTAATCCGCACTTGATTCGGGAGTTCTATGCAAATTAGAACCCGATGCCCGCAATACACCATCAAAATAAGGGGCCGATTGTCACTCTTGAGCCCTTCATCACCTCGAATGCCATCTGGGGCGCAAAACACATGCCCATGTACTCCGGCAAAACCAATATCACTCCACCTTACGCTGATATCACACGCACATTATGTGGAGCCCAAGGTCTGACAGCACGCGCTGGAACAGGCATAAGGAGAGGGGCTACCATCGACATTGCCCTACTCACGTATGACATGGAAGCCGCATCCGCTAAAATAGTGTGCCACCCCTCGCTTGATTCTGGGGTGCACATGATAGATGTCACTCGACTACAATGCCCGGGTGCATGCCCCTGATGAAAGGGCTGAGATCAATGTTGGGGCGGTGATCATATCCGCCATGAAGAGAAGTTCCTCGTTTTGCATCAAGGGCACAAAAATGCAGTTTAGCGGATCGGGTTGACCACGTTCCCCGAGGGGCCTAGGATGTTGAGGAAGAGGCCCGGATTATATCCTCGTAGAGCGGAGAGGCGTGCGGACGTCACAAAGACCAAGGCACCCGACACCACTCACTGGCCAATTTCTTACACTAGCCGAGCCACAGCGATTGGGATGATCAAGACATGGCCCGATGTTCGACGCAGATGCTCCACCGCACATAGGCGGGAGGCCAGCACCAGAGGATGAGCTGTGGCGTATGACCTAGACTACTCGGCAAAAACGGCTCTATGTCGGGTGGGCCCAGCCTTTTTGGAGCCCGTGACGATGATGTCCCCACCGATGAGGAGACACGTCATGAGGATTTCGACGTTGAGCCTGGAGAGACCACTGGGGAGATCATGCATACGGAGATGAAAAGGCGGCACCTGATGAAGAAGTGGAATACTTTGATTGATCGTGGGAGTTTAACCACCCACTTGTTTGTGTGAAGCTTTGTTGACCTGTGATGAACACTCGGGGACAATGTTCTATTTAAGTTTGGGGTGGGGAGAAGTTAGGTGGTGTTGTTATTTGTGTATATTCGTGCTCTGTTGTGCTTAACGAATTTTGTGACCTCTGTGTTTTTGTGTTTATGTTGCGTATTGTAAATATCATGTTGAAGCCGTTGTGCCGTTGGACTCGTTAGCTAGTGTAAATATATTTTATCGAAATCATCGATATTTTTAAAATTTTCGTTAATTATTTTTATGATTGGGTTTCTCGGCGTTTGTTTTTGGTTCTTTTACAGAGATTAGTCCCATTGAACCGAAGTCGTAAATAGTGACCGTTCCCTATGATGGATGGATGAAGACCGTCTTAAGGGAAAGGTAGTCTGTGTCGATAGGAGTAGCTTGTCTTTAAATTTTTGTTTGTTGGTTGTATCCCATGCATGTTGCTACTCTATGGTTACGAAATTCTTGTTGCGTGTTGCGCATGATGTTGAGAATGCAAAGGTGATTCGTAGGAAAGCATGCAATTTTGTACATATGTGAGATACCTAGGCCATAGGAATTCGATTCGGTGATTGAGGATTAATGTTTGAATTCATGTAATTGGCTGATTAAAGAGTCTGTGAATATGTCTTGAGTTGAGCATGTGCAATGAGGCTCCAGCGAGGTCTCGACATTTCATGCTATTGTGAAGTGTCTAGAACTTGCCCGGTTAGGAAAATGAAACGAAATGAAGAAAGTGTAGTGTAGGAAAGGATGTAGGTTTCCTTGTTTAGCCTAAAGTTTTTTTCTTTCACACCACCGCGAATGTCAAATACTAGTTAGCCCATTAGCTCTTAGCCTATTTTTTTATCGAAAAGGTGTAAACTGCTTAACCCTTTCTTTTCATTGCCCGTAAACCTGATCCAAAACTCTTAAGCGCTCAAGAAAAAAATAATTTTCCCACAGTGTCAAGGAGTGAGAATAGAAAAGAAAAGAAACAGCAAAGTGACGAAAGTAAGAAAAGAAAAAAAAAATCAAAGGTGCATTTGCCTCGAAAGTTAAAGAAAATAAAGATGTATAACTAGTCTTTGTTGGTCCAAACCTGGTATGCTTAAAGAAGTGGGGGACAAAAAATTAAGAAAGATTTCAAGAATGGGAGGAGGAAGGAAGAAATTATGCCCAGAAGGTAATGGGATATATTGAAAAAGCGCTTAAGGATGCTAGTTGCTATTATTGGTTAGCCCAAGATATGCTCAGTTCCAGCTTACATTACAACCCGTTAAGTCCAACGTGTGATCTTACATCACGAGTCCTTATATTAGTGGAGTAATACACTAGAGGCAAGCCTATGGTTCATGCCACGATGCATGTGAATTCTTTTGGGAGAGAGAGTGAAATTGTGTGTACATGCCCCCGCATGAAATGTTTTAGAGTTCATGTGATTTAATAGAGGGGGAAACTCTCTTGTAATGTGAGGGCACATGCTTGACAAAAGAATGAAATTCGTGTCCGATATCTTGGTCAGCTAATTTGCATGAGTTTGCCGATATCGAGAGTCGATTCTTGAGTATAGAGGTCCTGGATATGTTAAATGTCATTGTAATGATGATACTATGCATGTTTTCTTGATGATTTGTTATGTAAATAATCAGTATAACCGTAGCTCGGATTGTCGAGCCAAAGTAGCCGTGATGGGGTGTCAATTGCATGAGGTGTGAGATTATTGTTCGAGGACGAACAAGATTTTAAGTGTGGGGTAGGTGATCCGGGGCATATTTATATGCCCAAGTGATACCAAATGCACGCTTTTTCCTTGTTTATCCAACAATGTTTGTACATTCTTAGGCAAATTGTAGGAAAGTGTGAATTTATACTAACCAACATGATTAGCGTTGTTTTGCAGGAAAACGATTTTTATGGAGCTAAGATGCATGTTGGGAGGAATCGGAGATGGACTCGGGAGCGAGCAAGGAATTTGCCAAGGGAAGCAAGAAATAAAGAGGCTCCGCGATGGAGCCGTGTCACGTTGCCATCGTGGATGCATTCTGTCCGGAAGATTTAATTAGTAAAGATTTCCGCAGAGGGTCCGCTGCCGCGTCGCGGCACGCTGGATGCAATTACCGGAACTTGACATTCCAGCGAAGGTGCCTGCTCGCATCGTGTCACGCTGGGAAAGCTCCATGTTGCATGCCGTGCCACGTTGGGGATAATTACCGGGATGACCAAATCGTAGAGCTCATACTTGCACCGTGTCACGGAGGCAAGGTTCGCGATGCACCCATGACACGGTTGCTTGCTATTCCTGAAAAATTCCCACCAAGATAAATAGAACACTTAGGTTCATTTTTAATTATTCCGACTTGGTGGAAGCAAGAACGTGGGTTACGGTGGCAAATGAGGGGACGAAAATCTTAGTCTTTTCTCTATCTCTCTTTCTCCTTTCTTCAATTGTTTGTATGATTTACACTCATTTAACGATGTTTAATCCACAAATGAGTGGCTAATTTCACTTCTTGTTGAGGTTAGGAACAACAATTATATTGAAATGTAATTGTTGATCATTTGTTTTCTCATCTTTTTCTTCCATGGTTGTTCTATTAATTCTGTTCTTACCGCATTAATGTTTGGCCAATGTTGATGTAAATCTAAAAGTCCGGTTTCACTCGAGAGAGCACGAAATTGGAAAGTTGTGAATTAATAGGATATGATCTGTTCTTAGTTTGGGAAAATTGAGAATTGATTTACCTTCAGGATAGAAATATACCTGAAAGTCGTATTAGTCAAGTGTGGAATCAGTTTTGTATGGCTAGAACATGAATTGCTTCTTATCACATAAATGTAGGTGGAAGGTTTATGATTCTTGTTGGATTAAATACGAGAGTTTTAAATCCATAGGCATAAGTTCCGACTAGCAACCGGAGAAAAGATAAACGAATTCGTATCGATAATTCATTTGTTTACATGTTCGTTTTAGCCTCAGCATGCTCACATTATAATGTTCAGACTCACTTGTATATTCATTTTAGCCTTAGTATGGGAATTAGATAACAAAAATATAAAACTTTTCTTTTACATTTTTGTCTGCATTTTTAGAGTAATAGTAAAGTGACACTTGAGTAGATTTTGCCCCTGTAGTCCAGTCCCTGTGGGATCGATACTTGGCTTACTTGAGCCACTTACTACTTTGTTCACCACATGCACTTGCGTGTAGTCACAATGCATGTACCAACACTAACAACAACATAAGGAGTCATGAAAGACAATGTAGCCCTCGGGTCTAATAATTCATGGACATCAAGATAGAATAGTCGTAACTACCAGTAACGAATTGGGAGAGACCTCTTGCTCCTAATGATGATAGTGCATAGAACCTGTTGTGGCGTTGTCTGCCCAATTCCACTGGGAAAAGGCACCCCGCTAAGATGGGCGAGCTGTTGGAGCTAAAAATCGGTGGATGGGTTGCGTTCCCAACCATTACCTTGTCTGGCTGAAGGGCAATCCTCGAAATCGCGGTATGGGTTTTCCATACTCGAAACAAGCATCTGAGCCAACTAAGCATCTCTTAGGGTGGTTCCTGCCACCTTGCACAAAGCTGTAAAAGTGCGCTCCCCAGGCCTCTAGATCCCGGGCGTTAATCCCTATGGTCACGTTTGTCCGGGACAACACCGGGCCGATGATGGAGCTGGAGCTAACGATCTCTAATGGGTACTCAGGGTGAAGTCCACCAGCGGATCTCTTCTGGAACTACCCATAGCTCCCCTCGCCTTACCTCTTGGGCCTTCTCTTCTCATTCATCTTTTTGCCTCTATCTCATGGGCATATGATCAGTCGAGATATATCTATATCCTTGATCAATATGGTGGTCCTACACTCCTTGACCAATGAATCTGCCAACCCATTCACGAACCAGCCTGCGCAGCCCTTAGGTAAGCCATCATCTCCAATGCATACTTGGACAACTCGGTAAACTCCAAGTCCATACTCCCGACGCTTATATTCTTCTTCTTCAAATTGACAAACTCAATTGCCTTTGCATCTCTTAACTCTACGAAAGAATCTATCCAATAAAGTGGTAACAAATTTACACTAACCAACTGGAACCGCTCCGAGTCCCCCGCCGTCTTTCACCCGTCCCAACCAAATATGCGCAAACCCTTTTAACTGATATGAGGCTAAGTCTGCATTTTCCTCTCCGACACCCCCACAATCTAGGTGATCTTCTTAAACCTCCTCTATGAACTCCGCGGGTCCTCATCAACCTTGACCTAAGAAACATAGGTGGGATCATCTTGACGAAGTCTCTCACTCGCCGCTGCTGCATTCACACTGGCTGGGACATGGGCCACTTCCTGCCGGTTGACCTAAGTGGTCATGTCCTTCCGTCAAAATCTAAAAATGTCGCTCTGAACTAGACATGAGTAACTTGTTCGGGCAGACCGTTGGAGCCGGGCGGGCTAGCTGATGCCCATATCCATTTCCATTTCCATGGAAATTTCTCGTTTTCCATTTCTTATTCCATTACTTAGAGGGGAGGCATATTTTATGCATGCATATAGAACGAGTTAGATGAATAGAGAGAGGTACTTCATCGTATGACATAGATCATGAAAGAAGGAAATTTCCTAAAATGTCTCATAGCCTCTTCCCCATAAGTGTGGCGCTCTTACCCCATAAAAGAAGACCTCTACTTAATGCATCTTTTTCACACCCTAGGACACACCTAAAACTTGGTTCTAATACCAAGTTTTTCATGACCCGAGCCGAGACCCCTAACCAAGACTCGAGACCTAGAACCATGAATGGCTCTCCAAGATAATCATGGTACATACATAGCATGATAAGAGCCTTACTAAGAAGAAATAAAGCATGAACATGACAGAAGCATAAGTCTATGTATCGTAAGGACAAAAGCGTGAACACAAATCAACAATGAGAAATTGTGTATACATGATTGTTTGAAAGTCAGCTACTACTATGATGACATGGGACAATACCCCTAACTAGCCCACAATGTCTGATACAGAAAGACGTGATAAAAATATAAAATTTGATAATGTCCTTTGAGAATAAGGACTCACCCAGCAGCAATAGAGCTAGTCTGATTGGAAGTAAACTATCTAAGTAAGACCGAGATGGATCAACTGTAATCTATATCATGAGATGATATAGTATAGAGTATGTGGTTAATACTAAATGTACTAAGTATGTAAGATAAGTAAAATATGCTCGTAAAATGATAGTCTGAAATCATGAGTATAAATCGAGAAAGATCATGAGAGTAAAGATAGGATGCTAAAAGCCATAGATACGCAGTATACATATTCATAAGCTATTCATCGTAATTAGAATATAATGATCCAAGGTTTAGAAATAGAAACTATATTACTTTTCTTCATACTTGGAAATCACAAATGAAAGGTCATAAAATGATCGATGGGTCAAGTATGCTATAAAACATAATATCATAAGTCCCGAACATGAATAATGTAGCACATGAGGAACATTGGGAGACTTATAACCGACATACCCCACATGAGCATACATGGAGCTCCGACCTATAAATTCTTAGTTGTGAGGGTGTTCGTAACTTTCCGCGATAGAACCGCATGAAAAGGGTGTGATATAACTTCAGGGGTGGCCCATACGGGCATGGGAGACACCTCAAGAAGGACCTATCATGGCTAAGTTGGCACATAGTTCCTCGAGACCAAGTGCACCGGAACCCCAATCTACTCTCGATGTTAAATACTACGATGAAATCATGTAGTGTTCATATCATAATCATGAAACATACTGACGTACATGGGCTATTTTAAATCATGAAATTGATAAACATGCTTGATATACATGAACTAGCCATAAAATAGGCCCGTGAGTTGGCCATGATCATAAACTTCATATTAATAAAAGCCATGCATACTTGAGAAAATCAAATACTGTGAAATTGATAAATTCATGAAGGCTTCTTGTGGAAATCATGCATTATTATCATAAATTATATTTCAATTCGTCATACTTGAAATTGACTCATATAAGCTTAATTTCACAAACCATGCATAATAGGGAATAATCTCCAAAAACTCTAAATCACAGATTAATAATGTAATTGTGGTTTAAAGTTGCCCTAATAATCATGAAACATCAATAAAAACATAAAGGTATCATACCCATAGAGAAAACATGGAAGATTTCATGAAAATTAGGTAATAAACCTAGAATTCAATTTGACATGCTTAGAGACTTGAATAATAGATTTGGGATGAAATTGGACATGAGGGGAGAATATTTTCACCCATTCATAATCCTACATACCTGGTTGAATGATTCTAAGCTTTCCTTGAAGACCCACGAAGATTGGGAGAGAATTTGACGAGGAACCTAGCTTGATCATGGAAGAGGATTTCAAATATAATGAAATTATGAGAGCATAATGACATATGCTAGGTTAAACCCTTAAACACTTTTTAAGAAGCACAAAATGACATCATTAAGTAGTTGAAAGTATAAAAAGTTATAAAAAAATATCCTTGGGAAAATGTAACTAAAAAACTAACTACCAGGCACCACGATTTCCTACCCCAAACGATGACTCGTGGCTCTTCATCATTTGCTAACCAAATATTTAGGTTTATTATTTCTCAAAACATGGGCCTAACAATGACTCATAGTGTCCTACAATGAGTCATATCATTTCTCGTGGTTAGGGGTCCCCATCTACTACACTATTACCCCACGATGGCCTATAGTTGATTTCTAAAATGATTCATACCATGACCTGTTCCTCCCCAAAGACTACCACTCAAACAAATACCATAACCCTTGCCCACGATCCATCACACCGTATAATGAGTCGTACCTTGACTCGTATGTCCAAGACTTGACAACTAGTGGCTTATCACGACTCCTGACCATGACTCATTTCATCAACATATAACTCGTTCCACGTGCCTTCACATTATTAGAAATTACTTTTGTTCACTGAGGATTTCCTTACCACTGCATCACCATGAGCTCGTCAGAGAAAATTAAAGATTTTTCTATTAAATCTGTTACAAGTCTAGGATTTGGTTGTAGGGACTTTTGTGGTGTTACATGAATCATCTATAGTGGAAAAGTTAAGAAAAGTAGGACAGAGATCCCCGTCTGCTTTAGTTAAAGGAAGATGTTAACAAGCAAAAGTTATCGATTTTCACACAAGGGGAGATGGTTTCATAAGGTATCAAGGTAGATTATGTGTTTCAAATATAGATAATCTCAAGGAGAGGATCATTGAAGAAGAACATGGCTCCAGGTATTCTATTCACTCAGGTTCCACTAAGATGTACTATGACTTGAGAGAAGTCTATTGGTGGAATGGTTTATAAATAGACATTGTAAACTTTGTTGTTAGATGCCCGTAATTACAATAGGTTAAGGTTTGAGCAATAAAAGACCATGTGGTGTTACTCAGAATATAGCAATCCCAGAGTGAAAGTGACAGATGATGAATATAGACTTTATTAGCGATCTACCAAAGTCATGTAGGCAACATGAATCTATTTGAGTGATTGTAGATCGAATGACCTAGTCAACCCACTTCTCCTGTTAAGACTACAAATTTAGTAAGGAACTATGCGCATAAAATTGAGGTAGTTAGACTTCATGGAGTTCCATTGCTTATCATATCAGATAAGGGCTCACAGTTTACTGCCCAATTTGGAAGTCATTTCGTATAGGTTTGGGGTTGAAGGTGAACCTTTGCATAGATTTTCATTTATACAAATGGTCGGCATAGAGCCAACATTTAAATATTATTCTGAAGGCATGTTAAGAGCATGCGTTATTGACTTCAAGAGATATTGTATGACCATTTGCCTCTCATAGTATTTCAATATAACAATAGTTATTATTCCATCATTTAGATTGCTCCTTATGAGGCTCTTATATGTGCTAGATCTCTTATTGGCCGAAAGCTGGTGAACCGTGAGTTGAGAGGACCAGACTTAACAAGCTATGGAGAAGTTTAAGATCATATGGGAAAGGTTAATGCCTGTCGAAAGTCACCAATAGTCTTATACTGATGCTAGGGCTTAAAGACTAGGATTTTGAGGGAGATGATCGTTTACTTGAGGTTTCACCCATGAAGGGTTTCACGAGATTTGGGAAGAAAGAAAACTACAACTTATATTGGTACATATAGGATTTCAAGGAGTTGGAAAGGTAAATATATTAGTTGCCAGCTGAACTAGTGTCAGTTCATCCAGTTTTTCATCCTATGCTTAAAAAGTGTGTTAGTGACCCTCACCTGTCCCATCGTAGAATGGAGTTATGATAATCTATCTTATGAGGAAGTTCCATTTGAGATTCTAGATCATGCCATGAACCGTGGTGTCATACCATAACTCATGGTATGCACTCATTGTCACTAAAGCACCTTGATTACTTTATGAACTTTATACCACGACTACTCAGGATGGGTCATCCTGGTAATAATGACTGTGATCTTCTCCAGGTCCCCGGGCAAAAGTTAAACATTTGTGGAACCTCTTGCCATGAGCCGATAGGACGAGTTGTCCTATGATACCAATGAGTTATCCATTGACTCATGGTTTCCGAGAACATGGAACATCTTTCTTTGATGGATTTCCATGAGTCCTTCATACATTTGTGGTCCGCCAACAATTTGGATCCCTCACCATGACTGCTGGTGTGGGGTCATTCTCGAGAAATGGTTCATTTCCTTCTCATTTTTTTCTTAAAGTCTAGGATCTAATCTTAGAGACTTATAGGGTGAGTTAAGCAAGCCCATGTATTGGGATCATGACTCATACCTACGAGCCTGTACTCTTGATACCACGAATCTTGGTCTAAGTGATGGATTTATAGAGTAACTAATGGGGTAACCATTAGTTCCACCTCCACAACTCAGATCCTAGTCATTGTTTGGACTTGTGATCCTAGGAGAAAAATACAAGGTTGCTAGATCTTGCTTGGCTGTTGAGTACGAGTTTAACCACGAGTTGTACCACATGGATTCCACATTCGTGGTTTGAGTCATGGTAACTGGACGCTTAATGATATCACTGTACAGCTTTCCACGAGGTTTCCTATGACTCATGGTCTCACCCTACCCACTGTGGAGTAAGTCATCAGGAAAATTAACTTTCTACTAGTTTTCTATTTTATGTATGGGACTTTGATTTAGACTTTAGTGTTATTAAAACTATGAATACGGTATAAGGATGGGGTAAGAGTGGAATGGTTGGGAGGTGGGCCACGGGGGCCTATTGATGAAGGTGGCCAGGTAGGGGTAGGTGGTTATAAGTCTTAGAGGTGGATAATAAAGTACTGTTTTTTTCTTTAGCAGCCATTTTGGCTACTTTTGGCAACTAACACCAAAAAATAGAAAGCATCTTCAAAGTATTTTTCCATAATGAGCAAACTGTTACGTAAAATTTAAAAATGCTTGAAAGGCTAAGCAAAGATGTAGTGAAAATTGAGGCCTATAAGGATTTGAGAGACCTGAATGAAATAGTAAATGAACAAAATACCACAAACTCAAAACTGCAAGCAATACATGTGCTTAGCCTATGAAAGAACACACTTTGGCTTTTTACTGCAGTTCTGGTTTGGAACCAAGAAGGGCTTTATTTTTGAATTGTCCATGACATCCCTAATTGATTTTTAAAAAGCAACATCAGAAGGAACACAAATAATTATTTTCAACCCATGCCCAAGAATTTTTAAGCATTTAATAACATATCAAATTTTTTCAGTGACCAGCTTATGGCTACAGTAATGAAACTTTAGGGAATAAAACAACCAATTTTATCAGCGTTGATTGGTTCTTCAAAGTTAATCTCAAACATAAATGACCTAAGTGGACTCTTACTTCCAAATAACCTCTCATTTTGTGTTCAGCTTTTATAATTTTTTATCATCTCACATCACTCAGTTTTTTCTAGAAGCCTGGGAACTGCAAACACTTATAAAAGATTTAATAAAATAGATCTTATTACAAATTCAATTTGAGAGAACAACTAAATGAACCAAGAAAAGGGTGAAGAGACAAAAGGAGAATGGGAAAAGCAAACAGTATGGCTTTTGTATAGACAAAAAGGAAATTTTCCAGTAATGGTAAGTTTCATTTGTAATACTACATTGAAGAAGGGTACAATGAATGAGAGGAGGACTGAGGTCCTCCTTAACTTTTCTTTTGTGCCTCTCAAAATGGCCAGTAATTTTTTCTACCTATTGAACAAACTATTCAAACCTTGCTCTCCTCTCTTCCAATAAAGCGTTAATCTTGATTGGATTTCCATGGCTACTTTGGTCTAAACATATACTACATGCATAAAGAGATGTTTGGGAGTCGAAGCATCGATACAAATCACCAAATTTCTAGACGAGCATCTACAATGACAAATTCTAACACAGAAATGCATCATTGGCACATGGATCCAACAATGTTGATGGAAAACAGGCACAATTTCGGGCCATCTCAACTCCTCATGGCAGAAAGTGATGCATCCATCACTTCAAGAAATTGAAATTCCTTTAACCACATCAACTCCTTCTTGATATATATACATACATATTTGGCATTTTTCTTTTCTCGGTAGACATTCATATACTATTTGTTAAAGATGTTTGATTTTAGTGCTAACACTAATATGAATTTTTTTAAACTAAAATTTTCCAATTGAATTATTAAGTAACAAACCTATATATCGATGAACTCTTTTATTTACTTTATCATTTCATCAACAATCGTATTTTGTCCGCAGGAAAATTGTTGGATATAAACAATGGGTTTTATGGATGCATTTACCACTAAACTTGAAACATTGTGACTTATGGATGATTCTGAACTAATGAGACAACATCCCAAACTTGCAAATGATAATGGTGAATGTAAGTAGAAATACCATAAAGAGATTCGTTTGTGTCAGTGCATGTAAATCTTGAATCGGAAAACTAAAAATAAAATAGCGTTGTTGATAGGTAATTTTCTCGTCTTCTATTTTGCATATCTCCTCCTCTACTAAGTGGACTGAATATACGTAGCACTCTTTATATACTAGTGAAAGATTCATTTATGCTTCCATCGTCCGTTATCCAGCCCTATCACAGACTATATCACAATATACATTAAGTTCAATTAGTCAGCTTTTCTTTCAGCAAAAAATATTTTCATGATTGAAATGATAACAGGTAATCACATTTAAAATTATTGTTTAAAACAAAGTGATCTCATCAATGGAACTTTTAAACCTTACTCACAAAAAAAACAAAAAAAAACATAATAAGCATTTGCAAAGTATAAAAGGAGGAGGACCAATTTAAGCAAACCGGGACAATTACGATAATGCGTAAAATACCAACCTATATTAGATGCAATTAAAAGTGCAGCCTAATTACTCTAATTTACTCAAATAAATCTATGCAAAACTAGGTACTGAATCTCACCGAGAAAAAAATGTTATATGGTATATTAATATCTACATAAATCATGATAAGCAAAGTTATTTGGTATATTAGGCTCCTAAGGGAATACTAAAGTTACGTGTGAATTAACCCAAACAATGTAGTTATTTAAAAAAGTTGCTTCTCAATTGTATCCATTTCTAATAAACATACTTCTCCATTTTGTCTCTGTTTTTCTTCTAGTTTGCACCGACGGTAATTATTATAAGAAAAAAAGAGAAAGCTTCTTTGTAAGCTTCTTTGGTCATGGTAGGAAATTGGACGCACTCTTACCCATAAGCCATATGTTATGACCTAAAAAGAAATATACCCACATACAAAAAATCCAATAAGATAGAGATTTTGATGCTAAAACAAAAGGGATGCGGATGATGGTCACTATAATTCATTTCTGATTCTTTCATCTTCTTTAGGGTTAAGACACTCGAGTACATTGACTAGAAAGAATATACGTAATGTCGTAGTTAAGATTTGATTAGCACAATTCCTATCAAGGCATATTTTGAACAAAATCGGAAAGAAAAAGAAAAAAATAGGAAAGGATACCGACAATTTAAGGTCTCCTTGTAACCAAAAGTTTAATATCCAAAAACTATCTTGGATATTATTTTGACTCAAAATACATGATAGGAAGCTTAAGCAACGGTATCCTGTGAAAAACTTCCACCTTAGCCCATATTTTTCCCATTATCCTCTCCCTTCAGCCTCTTTGAAAACAACCACCCCACTCCCCTAGTCTTCTCTCCCACATAGGAGATAAAAAGTTTGATTTAAAAATTAAGTGTTTTCATTTTGTTTGTTGTTCAAGTTTTGTGAAAATCAGTTATTTGCGTTAAATTTAAGCTTTAACACTGATGTTGTGATGATTGAGTGAAAAAAATCTAGAAATCTACCGTTGAAGCATATTGAGAAAATTTGAATAACTAATGGGGTCTTGTTGATTTTTGGTTGTTGAAGCTAATTTGATGCTAGATTTTCCGCTAGTTGTTTAGATGTTGTGGATGAATTTTTGTGTTTTTGAAGACAACTATTGTGGTGGTAGCCATGGTAGGGAAGATGAAGAAAACGAGGTTATAATTGCAATTTTCTATTTTTAAAAATATTAATAACAAGTGTCACAACCCTATTAGGAGTGACATACAAATGTTTTTACAAACTGGTCAAGCTCAAAAGTGGTGCATAAAAGAAACTTTGAAAAGATTGGGTGTGTAAAGGGTTGCCCATGTTTGGAGAGGGTTATCACAGGGATCTGGCCTCAATGTGGGGAATAAAAACTATGTATTATGAGGAAAAAGGAGCAGCAATGTACTGGGCTTCTACACATAGTACAATTATCTTCCATGTCGTTGTACAATTTTTCATGCTCTAGGAGACCGTGAAGAATAGACTTTATTGAGTCCTTTAAACACTTACCCTAAGAACTGAATGCTTATAATACAATGGGATACTATATGAAAGACAAAATGAGGATACAAGAAATATCCACATGATTGACCAATAAAACTTGCATCACGAGCTCTAATGTCTTGCATACAAATTCGCCAAGAATATCAAAATATCAAGTAATCGAGAAACCGACTATATAGCATTTTGAACTGTAACCCTTAGGCCAATAGGGTCATATCTGACAGTCAGTCATAGCAAAGAAATGGACAAATCAGGCCTCAACAAACATAACAAAGATAGTGCGCCGATAAGGCTATGATCGAATTTTAAATAAACCGCGAAGGCTCAAGCAAGCCACAACTAAGCTAAAATCGAACCATTACATCTGACTCGTCCACAAAAAAAAAAAACCTCTAAAAGAGTAAACAATACTTAATGTATGGGACAGGACTCAAGCCTACTAATATGTACATCAAAAACTAAGAATGATCAAACCAAACACAGTGCTCCTAAAGGAAAGGAGCATACCGACTTTCTATCAACTGGGCTCCTACCGCAACAAGCCGATCCGAGCTGCTATTTGTACCGCAACATGATTGTAGAGTCCTCAAGTTTAAGGGACGTCAGTACAATAGATGCACTGGTATGTAAGACTGGAAGCTACAAATAAAATAATGCAAAAAATAAACTAAACCATAGAAGGAAATAACAACAACCTAACACTCTGAAATAGTCACGACTTGAGCATGGACCCCGTGATCCTAAGAAAGCATGGGACCTAGAACCATAAATTGCTCCAAGCCTACCCATGGCATTGCTTATTACTAGAACAATATAACTTTTAAGGAAAACTGAGCAGCAACTAACTGAAATGTAAGATATTCCCTTAATGGATAACAAGATAATATGATAATGTAAATAGTAAGTCGCAAAGATCAACATGCTAACTCATGTCCGAAAGCCTCTACTAACTGATTAGCTATTGAGACAAGCTCTCATCTAACTCTAAAGTCTGAAACTAAAATGAGGTAAAAGAACTGAAATAAAGTAGATAACTCTAGTCCTCGAAAGATGAGGACACAACCCTACTAGTTGATCAAGTCTGAAATGTTTCTAATTGTGAGTTGAGTCTCGAGGCACTGGATCTATATCATTAAATGAAGTAGCATAGAATATTTTGATCAGTACTTTTATATGTACTGAGTATGTAAGGTGAGTAAAACATGCTAGTAAAATGATAGTCGTAAAAACATAAACATAAATCAAGATAGAACATGAGAGTAAGTGACCACATACTGAACATTATATTCTTGAAGTAATCATAATCATGAGATATTCATCACAAGCTAAACATAATGACCAAGCTTGAAATAGAAATCATGCAATGTACCATACTTGAAATCATATGAAAATAAAGCTGATCAATGGGTCAAATATGCTATAAAATTTAATATTATAATAATATATGAACATGATAAACTAAAAACATGAGGAATAATGAGACGGTCATAACCGACAACCACCATATATGAGCGCATGATGATCCCACGTCTTGCCGATGTAGAGGAGAGCAATCCTAAACCTTTCCATGGAAAAGGAAGAATATGGTGTGATATTACTGTGTGCCCTCGGGTGAGGGAAGCACTCTTTGAGAGTTCCTAAATATATACCTCAGCGTTAGCCACGCGAGACTAAGGAACCTTTGAAACCCCGGGCCTACTCAATGTTAGACGCTACTCCCAAACTATATATATTGATCATAATTATATTTTGAAAAAATAAATTAGATCTGAACATTGAGAGTTTTGACTCCAAGTCATATAAATTACATTGGAGTCTTGACTCCAAATTATATCATAAACTCCATCTTCTTAGCCTTGACTAAAAATCATAATAAGCATACTTAACTTGAATGGGCTTGTTCGAATCATAAAAATAATACATACTTGAAATTAACTTCTTACTTCAAAATCATGAAATCATAATTGGAGAGCTCATAAACATTCATGCATACAAGATAACTCATCATGCTTGAAATCGTGGATCATAGCCTTGAATTTTCACAAACATGCATATTAGGGCATAATCTTAATAAACTTGATATCTTGAATTAGTAAGTAAATTGAGAGTCACAATTCTAATAGCTATAAATCATCAATTTAAACATTAGAGAATTGAACCTATCGAGATAGCGATGAAGATTGCATCGAATTGGGTTAAAACCCTAAAAATTTCACAATTTAGAAATTGAGTAGTTGAAATAATGAATTTGGAGTTCAAAGAGCATGAGAGTAGAAGAATTTTACCCTTTCATAACCCTACATACCTCAAGTTGATGATCCCTTGACTTTGCTTGAATATCCAAGGATGATTTGGAAAAGCTTGAAGAAGAACCCTAGGCCCTTTCTTGAGACAAAATCCAACTATCGATTCGGAAAGGGTGAGATTTAGGCTAGGTTAATACCTTTAATATGACCTTTAGGAATCCCAAAACGATATCATTTAGGAGTTATAAGATAGGAGTTTGTATCAAAATGCCCCTAAACTATGAGATTTGAAGCCTGGATTTGGCGCTTACAATGACCAAAAGTACATGTTGTTATTTGATAGGACGACCTACGTTGAAGGTCATCCAATGCCTATTCCTGTTTCATCAAAATGCTCATAACTTTTTACTCCAACACCAATTGATGCAAAGGTCGATGTGCTGGAAAGAAGACTCCAAAGACATTTGATTTGTTAAGTAACCCCAAAAATAATTTGTAAATGGGAGCTATGATCTTTTGACATCGACCCTTGTAAGAACTTATGCAAAACTCAATCGAAAAGAAGGCTCTCAACTCAACCTTGTGCTAGAGGTTCCTTATGACATTAACCTAATCTAATGTACTTTTGCACTTAAGAATTGATCTTAACACATTGTTTTCATAAATTCATCGCTTGGGTCTATCCACATACCTAGAACAATTCCAAACTTAGCCTAAAATTTTAAACCAACTGGTAGAACCAACGACCCATACAACAAGTCATGGTCCCAAACAACTAATCGTTGGTTCGTTTGTTGTTTTCCCCATTCTTCCTTCAAAATTTCTTTGAATCTACTTCAACTACCCAAAACGATGACCCGTTCAATAAAACTATGGTCTGTACAATCCCCTCGTGGGTTCTGGGCAAATTTCTGTAGTCCCATGGAACATCAAACAATGAGCACTTCCAACAACTCCGTTGACCCTACAGCTAGAATTGTATTGAGGTTCGTTGTTTGGTTTTGGTATTATTTTCAACATTTCCCTCGTGGTAAGCCTCGTGGACTGATCTAAGAAACTTTTTGGGTGTTACAGAACCTATTAACATAAATAATGGAAATAACATTCAACATAACTAAGAAGATAGGGCATAGAGATATTCTATAACTCTACAACTAGTTACCTCATGAAGTGTTGACTCGTGCATGTGTTATACCCCGTGAAATTTTTTGAGTGATGTAGATGGCCTATTTGCATGTTGGTTACAGTTTTAGAATGCCATACACAGTATGCTAGTAAAAGGCCCGGGGAAAGATCGGACAAGCGCCAAGTCAGCGCGTCAGTAAAGGAAAAAATGCGACTTATAACGTATCTCCAGGAATGCGACTCTATAAATCGCAGTCCCTGAATGCAATTTATAAGTCCCAATTATATAAAGCTCAACTTCGCGGTTTATTTCATTAACTTGTATAATTTCCAAAAAGTCTTGCAAACAGAGGAGAGCGTGAGGTTTTGATACTTCTGTTCGGATTACGCCTTGGCCAAACGCGGTCCAAACACGAATTAACTCCTCAGATACCGAGGTATTTAGCCTGAGGAGCATTCCTACGGATTTAGTTTTACGAAATTCGGCCGGCAAATCGGTGCGCTACCGAGCTGGGTGTAAGTGGAATTGCTCCAAATTAGTGTCAATGTACTCCTAGCCTTAAAGTTAGTATTTCTCCCTTCTGGACTTTCGGGAAATAGCAAGTTTTTCGACCTTTTTTCAACAAGTCAAAGTTTGGGCTGTATATATATCAAAAGTGATGTTTTCTTCCAGAATTTTAGTGTATTTAGTTTTAATTGATGTGAGAGCATGCAATGGGGAGAAGGCCGAGTACTAACCCAGCTTCGCCCGTTAGTCGGATAATCCCAGGCGTAAGGCATAAAGCGCTCTTCGGCAAGTTAGTAACTCTAGCCTAGCATAATAGAGTAAACTCCATAATAGAATTCCGTAGAGTCGAATACTGAGTTTTGTGCGAATTCCGTAAACCTGTCTTGCGTTGTTATATCATATTCATCCGAAAGCTAGTAAAGCAAGGCTAAAACTGGCGTAGATATCATTTCACTCGCATAGACCCGCATGCGTTTAGCAAGCATGTTTTATAATAATATGACATATATCTGTAATGAAAGCTAAGAAAGTAAATAAGACACAAATACAAGATAGCCATACACGTATAGTATCACGGAAGGCGTATAGCCATACAAATGTATAGTATCTCGGCTACGTATAGCAATACAATGATAAGATCCCAGATTCGCAAAGTGCTTGAGAATTAGTAAAACACCGAAAGAGTTCGAATAAGAAATTAGAGTACAGATAGTATTTTCATTTTAAACATGTTTAAGTATGTGTGATTATTGATTGTTGAGACTTGATTGTGTCATGAGGGTACCTCGAGCGTCCTCTCCGCCCCCGGGTTGGTAATTGTGTCGACCCACCGTGAGTGTGGGTATATGTCACTCCAAGGAGTGGCATGCCGTCCGCAGTAGGGATGAAGATGGGATGAAGCTTTCCCCATATCGCTTCGGGACGAAGATAGGGCAAGACAGCTTTACCCTATTGTGCACTTGCCAGGAAATGTATTTCATGCATACGCATGTTACGTATACGTATATTACAAGCATGAAGCATGCGCACAGAGTCCCGGCTCGCATACGCTATTTATAATGCAGGCCATAGCCCCAGCCGGAGACCTAGGGGGCCAATAGAGGTGCTCGTAGTTTTTAGGCGAGTGGAGTGACTTATTTGTTTGGATGGTTTTGACCGTTAGGGGTATTAGATTGTTTGATTGGTTGGCACCTTCCGGCTTATGGTGGGGGCTGGTATTGGTTCTTGCTTGTTATATATATATATATATATATATATATGTATT
Source organism: Datura stramonium (assembly GCA_018107945.1). Taxonomy (NCBI): domain Eukaryota; kingdom Viridiplantae; phylum Streptophyta; class Magnoliopsida; order Solanales; family Solanaceae; genus Datura; species Datura stramonium. The sequence continues at coordinate 49,921 of JACEIK010007161.1, forward strand.
TATATGTTATATATGAGCTAATAGACAATAGTGTCGCTCATGTCGATGTGTACGCTCCCCGCTCTTATTAGTACAAAAAGTTTGATTCAGATTATAGCAGTTCTTACAAAACATCCAGATATTTCCCGTTTATCAAAGCTTCTAGTTATGTTGTTTATATTCAGGATGTGTGTTCGCTGTTTTGCATACTCGGTACCGCTGGTACCCGACGTCTGCTTAGGGCGCCGCATTACTTGCCTCGTGTGTACTCATAGACGAGGAGCCGATCCCTCGTGATTCCAGCCAGCTCATTGAGTCATCAGCTCCCTGCCATCCGAAGCGACAACTAGAGGTCTATTTCTTTTGTTTTATTGTATAGTATGGGTAGGCTGTGGCCCTATCCCGATCATTTTATTGCGTATTCTTGGAAGCTTGCAGATTGTGTGTATATATATATCCCTGTGGTTAGTGGTGCCGGTCGTGTGGGGCCGTGCGTTTGTTTAGTTGTTTAGTATTGTTGATTGTAGTTACCATGGGGCCATATTCTCGATAGTAGTGGTGACCTTGCCGGTCATGTAGATGTACAAGATTCATTATGTTGAGTTAGTGTGAAAGACAGCATGGTGGCCTTTGTCGGCCCGCATAGGCCCTTATATTGATGGTCTTGGTTAGCTGAAGAGTAGTACAGTGGCTATAGGCCCAATGGGCTTCGAGGCTATATTTACAACCGTTATATAGCCCGTTTATTCCATGAATTTGAGATAGAGCCATAGCACCAGATGTGCTTAGGCACAAGAGTGTAGCAAACAGGTCCTGGGTTAGGGCACCAGGTGCCAGTCATACCCCAAGGCGGGGCGGGTGACAGCATGAGTATAACATAACTAAATGCCAAACTTCCGACACTTGGACCGGTTTTATGAGAATCAATCTGGGTACCTCATACTTTTATCGTAGATATAGGTATGGCCTCTTGATACTTGGACCAGACTTTAAGAGTTGCCTCGATACCTTGGACCGGGACTTTATCTAGCCTACCTTGATACTTGGACCAGGATTTTATATATAATCCTCCAAATTCATCCATCTGACACGCACCAGAGAGGGTGTGTAGCATTGCACATTTAGCCATTTAATAGTTGGACCAGAGGCAAGTAGTCAAAATGCAAAGCATGCAAAAGAGAAATATGATACTTAGACCAGAAACTAAATAATTCAATATAACTGACTCAGATAACGGGTCCAGCTATGAGGATAAACTGAAGATAACACTCCTAGCAACTGACAAAAGGGTACATAAAACATATCTTGACTTGGAAGCTTAACATGAACATGAGACTCGAGGAAAATGACACCGTACTCGCTTACGGTTCTTAGGATCAACTTTGATACCAGACCCAAATTTAGAATACATGGATTCAACTTAGAAATATTAGATTCAACTTGAATTCAAATTGAAGTACTTAAGCTTAATTATAGATACTTAGCGCCGACATCTTCGCTAACCTTAAAACCTATAATCTAGTAACTTCCCAATAGCTTAAGGATTATGAGTTATGGAACATCTTTTTACCTCTTAAAACTTCAAAATATATATATATATATAATGGTATGTGACCATATTAAGGAATCTTCACATTAATACCCTCGAAGCTGATCCCACAACTCATCATTCGTTCTAGCGTATGCTATTCTTATGTCGTCGTCGTAGTCTCAATTTCAATTTCATATAAGTAATCACAATTTCATATATTATCATAATAATATAAATAACATAATTTATAGGATCAACTAACAATTCCCACACTAAGGGAACTCCTACTGATGTAAATATGACAACAATTGACACAATATTATACATTAAACACCTCTTGGGGGTTAGGCACACCAACATTAGACTAAATAAAATATGAAAATTAAATATTAAATTTATCTTAACATACTTCCTCAAAAACTATTAGAAACTTTGTCCTTCAGTCAACTTACAATGCACGAATCGTTCTTGAAAACGACAGACGGGGCGCCTTACATACCTTTTCTCGATGATCCTCTTTTAGCTGACTCTTTCTTCTTCAATGACCAGACTTCAATCTTATTAGTCTCTTGAATATATAGGTAAGAAACAAGTCAATATGTATCACAATGTGGAGAGGTGAATAATTCACCAAATGGCAGTCACAACAACAACTTACCAAACATTGCACATGTAAATTATTAGTCATTTTCATACTTGTTTTCACTAGCTTTGAGGGTTAAAAGCTGAGGGAAAATTACCTAAGTTCACCTAAAATTATTACCCACCATATGAATTATATTTACAGCCAAAGAAACTGCACAAAAATCCCTATGAAAAACGGATATACTCACTTCAAAAACAGTTCCAACGGCAAACACCGAGCTGCACAATTCTTCATGTTTTTTTGCTTGAAAGTTGAGGAGTTTAGTCGGTTGGGCTTCAAGACGAACTCCTAGTCGTGCAAGTCGATGCACATCATTCACTATCTCTTTCCTCTCCTCATCTACATGGCTCAAGCACTCTCCTTATAGAAAACCAAGTAAGATTGTCTCGCCACCACATTAGCCTTGCCTAAATGATAGAGGACACTATATCATAATCCTTAAAAAGCTCCAACCACCTCTTTTGTCGAAGATTTAGATCATTCTAGGTAAACACATACTGTAGGCTTCTGTGGTCCGTAAACACATCCACATGGACCCGCATAGATAGTGTCTCCAAACCTTCAAGGAAAATAATACCGTCGCTTTCAACTCGAGGTCATGAGTTGGATAGTTCTTCTCATGGACCTTCAAATGCCTGATGTATAGGCTATAACCTTACCGTGCTACATTAATACATACCAAACAGATCCTCGAGGTGAGACAATATACTACAAACCCTTCGGTATCTAAGGTAGGGTCAACACCGGGTGGCCGAGGTTAGTCGAGTCTTCAACTCTTGGAAGCTTTTCTCACAATCCTCCGACCATTAAAACTTCACCTTCTTCTAGGTCAACATAGCTAATGGTGCTGCAATGATGATCCTTCAACAAACTCCTCCAGTAGTATCCAGCTAGCCTCAAGAAACTCAAAATATCCAAGGACTAAAGGTTTCAGGGACAATTCTTTAACAAATTTCTATCTTCTCTCGAGTGTCCAGGCATGTACACCCTCACTTGACACCACATGACCAAAAAACGTTGTTGAGTGTAGCCAAAACTCACACTTGATAAACTTAGCAAAGGATTGGCGATCCTTAAGAGTTCGTAGAACCACCCTCAAATGAGCTTAGCATGCCCTCCTCGGTCCGGAGTATATGAGAATGTCATCTATGAATACAATCACGAACATATCCAAATACGACTCAACGCCCTCGCTTCATCAAGTCTATAAAGCTATAGGAGCATTCGTTAGTCCAAAAGACATAACTACAAACTCATAGTGACTATATAAAGTCCCGAAGGCTATCTTCTGATGTCACTCTCCCCAACCATGAGTTGATGATACCCTGATTCGATCTATCTTTGAGAAACACTGGCACCCGCCAAGTCGGTCGAACAAGTCATCAATTTTGTGGGAGGGAATACTTGTTCTTGATTATTACCATGTTCAATTGCCGATAGCCAATGCATATCCGAAGGGAACCATCCTTCTCCGAACAAAGAGAACGGGTGCGCCCTGGCGTGATTTTCTTCGTCTGGAATGAAACCCTTGTCTAATGCATCCATCAATCGATCCTTCAAGTCCTTAAGCTCAGATGGAGCCATTCTGTAAGAGGAATAGATATAAGTTGCGTATAGGGAAGAAATTCAATACCAAAATTAGTCTCCCGCCCGGGAGGAATTCCCGTAAATCATCTAGAAACACTTTCGTATATTCACACACTATAGGAGCGACTAGATAGTCGGTTTCATGGTGAATCCTTAACCCAACTAGATAGTACACGCAACACTTAAAAATCATCTTTCTTGCCTCAAGGTAGGAAATGAAGCGACCTACGTACACAACTAGACTACCCTTCCACTCTAGGACTGGCTCACTCAAAACCGAAACTCTACCGCGTAGGTTCTACAATTTATCGAGGCATACATGCATGTAGCCAATCCATGACAAAGAGATAAAATCAAATCTATCATGGCTAGCTCTACTAAATCAACTAGGATAACTTTCAAGGATTGTGTCAGACAATATCTATATATCGGTCGGAGCTATAACCGAATCACCGAATGGAGTAGAAACTGAGAAAGGCTGGAGTAGGATTTAAGGACAAACTCTGAAACTACTAGCAACATAGGGTATCACAAAAGATAAAGTATCCCCTAGGATTTAACAAGCATATACATCAAGGTGGAATACCTATACGATGCCCCGATGACCACATCTAGAGAAGTCTCCTACTCCTATCGACATGCAAGGGAATAAAACCTATTCCCCGGCGTTGGTCACCACCTTCATCGCTTGGACACACCCCGCTGAGATGGCGCAGTGTGTGCTATCAGCGATTTGCAGCCCGAGCATGACCTCTGTATCATCACCCCGTCTAGCCAACGTGACTCTCCCTGGGCTACCGTGTGCCTGCAAGCCACTACACCTAAAATGTAGCCTATCTAACCCAATCAAGCACTCCTTTATATGATTCTTGCCACACATTCTACATACAAAAAGGGATGCTCTTACCTGCATGCCCTCCTGCTCCCTCGAACCCAAATGCTCCACTCCTTAATCACCTCACGATCTAGATGGAGAACTTGATGATGATGGCGCCGAGCTAATGACCTCGTGATGAGACCGGCAGCGATGTCCGCCTCCAAATCTCTATTAGGAGAACCTATAACTATCTGTCCTGGACCACTTGGCCTCTCTCTCTCTCCTCGATGCACCACCTTCATCCGCCGAGCATACAAAACCAAGCGAGAAAATTGATGTCTTGGTGAAGCATAGCGGTCCTGCGATCCTTGACTAGGGTAGTCCGATATCCCGTGCACAAACCTTTCTCACCTGAGCTCTCTTTATTTTCCCACCAGCTTCGGTGCATATTTGGACAAGCGAGTGAACCTGCAGCATATTTCCCGACTGTCATATTGTTCTTCTTTGAGTTCACAAGCTCGCGCTTCTTTGATTTCCTCATCTCGGGGAAAGAACCGGATCTCGTAAAATGTGGTATGGAACTCATCCAAACCAATGGGGCCCCGCTCCAACTATCCTGCTATCCTTTCATTGCCTGAACAAGATATGCACAACCCTTTAAACCGATACGAGGCTAGACCGCGGGCTCCTCCCAAGTCACTCCCATGATTTTGGGTGATCTTCGAACCTCATTAATAAACTCATGCGATCCTCACCTACCTTCGATCAGAGAAATTCTTGAAGGGTTCATCCCCAGAAAATCTCCGACTCTCGCCGATGCCGCATTCCCTTTTTAAGGGACATACACTATTGCCTATTGGTTGACTTGGGCGGTCAAAGCTTGAGCAATCATTTGAATGGTAGCCCCAAATTCCTCGCATAGGCCACCTCTCGGGCACATGATCCTTGAGGGCTAGTGGGGTCTCGCTAGTTCCCATCTCCGTTGCCATTCTCATTGCCATTTCACTTCCATCCTTCTCCGTTAACTTGGCGAGGAGGCATGATTCTGCAAGCGTGTATAGCATGAGTTAGAAGGGATAGAGAGACATTTCATTGCATGACATAGATCAAGAAAGAAGGGAAGTTTCCAAACATCTCGTAGCTCTAGTCATAAGTGTGGCGCGCTTCACACCATGAAAAGACTCCCTTTACTTAACGCAATGGGAGGTGCACCGTGGACCCCTGCACTGCCTCCCTATATAAATTCTACCTTTGTTTGTATATTTTATCATTTAGACATTTTCCAAAGCAAAGGAGAGGCTTAGGTGATTTCCCTTGGATCTTTGTGTATATTAAAGGTAAATTAAGTTATCAAATCTTGTCTAATTGCAAATTCTTCTTGGGTAATGAATCTCGAGCCTAAAAATAACACATCTAAAGAGTTGAATCTTTGAAATTCACTCAGTTTGAAGGGAGGCCCAACGGGGTGGAAGTCATAGATATCATCTCTACTAAGACTAGTTTGTCTAAAAGTAGTAGTAAGTACTTCTACCCTTCTAATATTTAAGAATTCATAAGATTCTATCGAATTGAACTCGTTGTTACTTGTTGACATTGTGTTTTACATGATGATGTTGTTGACTCGCATTTCTTGAGATAGAACACCCTATTCCATTGATGTATGAGCTAAGATATGAAGGACTTATGAGTTCTTAATTAAAGTGATTGGTAGAGAGAGGAGTTTGGAAATTGAGGTATGTTAAGGCTAACCTCCTTGGGCAAGTTATTCTCGTCGTAGAAGTTGATATGACTTGGGCCGTAGTAGTTCGTGTTTATGTTTGTTGTGGTCAGCTACTTCTAGTTGAATTGAGGTTGTAGTACAAATAATCCCTTGGGATTAGCCTCTATTCCGCCTTGCTCTCTTGATCGGGCATATTTATATGCCCAAGTGATACTCAAATGCACGCTTTTGCCTTGTTTATCCAACAATGTTTGTACTTTCTCATGTAAATTGTAGGGAAGTGTGAATTTATATCAAATCCAACATGATTAGCATTGTTTTGCAGGAAAACATACTTTTAGGGAGCTAAGTTGCATGTTGAGGAATTCGGAGATGGACTGAGCCAGCAAGGAAAACAAAGGGAGAAGCAAGAATAAGAGGCCTCGCGATGGAGCCGTGACACGCCGCCATCGCGGATGCATTTCCTATCCGGGAGACATAATTTCAAGAATTTCCGGAGAAGGTCTGGTGATCGAATGTGGGCACGTTGGAATTAATTTCCTGGATCTTGACATTCCAGCTGAAGGTCCGCTGCTGCACCGTGGCATTACGTCGGGCATGCTTCGGGGTTGCACGCGGTCGTGCCACGTTGGGATCAATTACCTGGACGGCTAAATTCCGTGAGAGCTCTGGTGTTTGCACCATGTCACGGAGGCAGTGCTCTGCGTTGCACCTGTGACACGTTGCTTGTTATTCCGGGAAAATTCTCCTAAAGATAAATAGAACACTTAGGTTCATTTTTAATTATTCTCGACTTGGTGGAGCAAGAACGTGGGTTACAAAGTACCGGGAGGACGAAAATTCTTAGGGTTTTCTCTATCCCTTTCTCTTCTTTCTTTTTCAATTGTTTGTATGATTTACACTCAATTAACGATGTTCAATCCACAAATGAGTGTCTAATTCCCTTTCTTGTTGAGGTTAGGAACCATTGTATTGAAATGTAATTGTTGATTATCCGGTTGTTTCATCTTTTATTCTATGGTTGTTCTATTTAATTTTGTTCTTACCGCATTAATATTTGGTCAATGTTAATGTACATCTGAAAAGTCCGGTTTCACCCGAGAGGGCACGGTGAAACTGGAAAGTTGTGAATTAATAGGATATGATCCTTCTTAGTTTGGAAAATTGAGAATTAATTTACCTTCAGATAGAAATATACCGAAAGTCTTATTAGTCAAGTGTGGAATCAGTTTTGTATGGCTAGAACACGAATTTCTTCTTATCACAGAAATGTAGGTGGAAGTGTTCATGATTCTAAAGTTGGGTTAAATACGAGAGTTTTAATCTGAAGGCATAAGTTCCGACTAGCAACTGGAGAAAAGATAAACCATGTGTATCGATAATTAATTTCTTTCATGTTCGTTTTAGCCTCACTCATGCTCACATTCATAGTTCTTCGGACTCGCTGTATGATTATCTTACTTAGTATAAAAATAGTTCGCAAAATATAAAACTTTTCTTTACACTATTGTCTTCATTTTTAGAGTTACAGTAAATTGACACTTTGAGGTATTCACCCTGTAGTCCAGTCCCCGTAGGTTCGACATTCCGGTTCTTAAAAGGGCCAGCCTAGATACTTGTACAACCCGTACACTTGCGTCTATCAAGTTTTTGATGCCGTTGTCGGACTGCAATTGGTGAAATTATAATTTTTGTAAAGTGTTAGTTTGCTAATTTTGTATTTAAGTGTTACAACTTGGTCTTAGCCTCCGTATTTTGCGCATAACAGATTCCGTGGAACACCGGCAAGAGACAAAGAGCTGGTGGACCCATCCTTAGAGCCGAAAAGACAATTCCATCGCCTACCGTAGAAGTTTAGAAAGAAAACCGCGCTTGCTCGCATAAACAATCATGGAGCAACCATGTATCCACCACTTATGCAAGCAGTATTAGTGCCCGAGGAAATGGCAGCTAGGCCGGTTCGCGATGTGGCAATCCCACATGCTAGTAATGTCACATCTAGCATTCGCAAAACTCCGAGCCAGAGGGAGTTCAGCTAAAATTAACATGGTGCAATTGCCGCACACAAGCGGGCGCTCACATGTGTCTCCCTCACGAGGATCCACAACAACATCTTCAAACCTTTTTGGAGATAAGTGACACTTACATTCCCGCTAGAGTGTCAACAGACTATGTCACCAGTTTACACTTTTCCCATTTTCACTTTTGGGAGAAGCCGAAAGGTGGTTAAGTCGAGCCACCGAACTCTATAACCACATGGGATGATCTTTCAAAGAAGTTCTTGATCTGGTTCTTCCTTCCGGTAAAAACAACAAGACTTAGAAGTCAAATTCTAAGTTTCAAACAAAGAGAAGGAGAGAATCTGCACGTTTGGGAGAGATTCAAATCAAGCCGAAGGCGGATCAGCCCCTATCACCATCAATCCAATGATGTGCCGGTGCACACTTTTATTCAGTGGTTGGAACCCACACAAAAATCTTGGCCGGATTCGCGCCTGGGGGACAAGCATTAGAAAAGACTTATGAGGAGCTGTATACTTTGTTTAATCGTATTTCGCAGGGAAATCCGGGAGGAACGGACTCTTCAAGGGGAGGAGCAAGGAAAGTGTACCGGAGTCGGCGGATGGGCTTACAGCTATCGCCGCATACGCATAGCTGCCTTGCAGAATCAACTCAACACCCACTTTCGGGCAACATGAGCTGAGTCGGCCTCTGCCTCCCGCAAATGCAAAGGCAGCAGATTTGGTGTGAAGTGTGCGGAAGCAATGAACACTCGCCGAGTGTTGTGGAGCAAATCCCATCGGTGAACCTTGTTGGTAATGCACAAAGGAACAATCACCCACCGCATGGGAACAACGACAATTTAACCGGAGGAATCACCCAAATTTCTCTTGGGGTAGCAACAACCATCAAGGACGTAGAGTTCGAGCCGGGGTGCAGAGGAATCAAGGAGGGCCACGTAATTATCGGGCCACAATATAGAAGCAACAATGCCCCTCCTCCACCACCATCACCCAACGTTGAGGAGATGTTCAAGACGTTGATAGCTAACCAAGCTCAATTGCTGCCGACTATGCTAAATTGCGCCCGAGGTCAAGAATAATCAGTTAGCTACCAAGGCGCCGGAGTATCAAGATGGGCAGTTTGCTGGAGCCCAAAACACCAGGCCTAGAGGAGGACTTCCCAAATGGACAATGCACCCCAACCCCAAAGCAGTAAATGCAAAGGACTACGTGAGTGGTTTGCAGCCTAAAGGAGGTGGAACCAGAAAGACCACCTCAACAAGCTTGGGAGCAGCAAAAACGGAGAGGAGCGAAATGATGAGAGGGGGAAGAATAAGGATGCTGAACCAAAGACTCCACCCCCGTTCCTCAACGATTAAAGAAACACAAGGAGGAGGCGTGTTTCAAAAAGTTCATGGAGGTGCTTAAACAGGTGCACATTAACTTACCTCTTGTTGATGTTTTGCATGGAGTGCCTAAGTACGCAAAGTACATAAAGGACATCGTGGCCAACAAAAGCAAAGCTTACCGAATATGCCACGGTGGCTTACTGAGGAGGCACTTCCCGGATACAAAACCGATTGCCTACAAAGCTCAAAAACCCCCGGGAGGTTCACAATTCAACTAACAATCGGGCAGAGTATCCGAGTTCGCGGATTATGTGATTTGGGAGCGAGCATTAACTTGATGCCAACTTCGGTATTCAAGAAGTTGGGGCTAGGGAGTCCTAGAAACAATGCTGATTCGCAGCCTGTGCATCGTTCTTGGCAAGACCAGATGGAATTGTGGAGGACGTGCTTGTGCAAGTTGGCTCCTTGATCTTCCGGCAGATTTTGTAGTGCTGGACTTTGAGCGTACGTCGGTCCCATTTATTTTGGGACGGCCTTCTTGGCTACCGGGAAAGCTGGCCGATAGACGTAGCTGCGTGTGGCAGCTCACGATGCGGGCACATGATAAGGTGAGGTGTTCCGATGGTACAAGGCCACCAAGCTCCCGGCCGTGTACGAGGAACTCGGTCATGAACGTGTTTGAGCAAGCTGAAGTTGCCCAGTGCTGAGTCTCCGTGAGTTGGTGGGACGACCCCCGATGTGAAGCTTGAAAAGGGCGAGGACGGAGTCGGGAGAAAACGCTCCTGGCCACCCTGGGGGCGGAATGAGCTTAAACAACGTCGAGCCGCGACGGTAAACCAGGTGCTGTACGGGAGGCAATCCTGTGAATTGTTGTTTTTATAATTGTACGTATAAAAAGAAAGAAAAAAAAAGAGAAAAAGAGAAAAAGAAAAAAATATATATATATATGTTAGGTGTGTAAATATAAAAATAAAATATTGTGTTCTTGAAACCTTAAATTTAACCGATTTCTTGTTGTGTAAGATATATTTCAGGTTGATCGAGGAAGAAATGCAAAAGAGTGCAAAGGAGAAAAACGAGGTAAGAAAAATTTTTAAATGGCAAAACAAAGTGAGCCCGCGCGATGGCTCCGTGTCACGAGGTGATGCTCCGCGTTACCTCCGTGACACGTTGGCAAAATCTGGAATTTTACAAATTCCAGAATGCCTGCGCGATGGCTCCGTGTGTCACGGAGGAGACCTCCGCGTTACCCTCCGCGACACGCTAGTGCTGTTATTTGCGTCAGGTCACGCCGGGTCACCGGGTAACCCGCTAAACCCAAATTTTTTAACCCTTAAATTCCCCTCATTTTCCTCATTTTTTCATCTCCCTCGCGACAACTCCCCCCAAAATTCCCCTCCCCCGACGCCACGGACTAAGGTAGAAATTGAGCTTAAATTCAGCGGAAAGTTATTGTTGATTGGATGTTCTATTATCATTGTGATTGTACGGATCCGATAAAAACACGAGCTTGATCGACTTTTGAAAATTATAGCTAGGCTTGAATTTGAACATGAAAAGGGAGAAATCTAGTTGAATTATAAATTCTTGTGGGTTGAGTATGTTGGGTGAGATGTGTTGGGCGTATTCTATGTAATACGTTAAAAGACCGACGGATTTTTGGGAGTGCAATTATAGTATGCAAGAAATGGACGGGTTGCATAGGGTTTGTATAAATTTAAGAGTTTTTCATTTTTTTTTCTATTCTCTTGTTTATTGTTATGTGCTCTGCATGAAATTGTGATCGACGGTAATATTGTAGTAGCTGTGCGAAGTCTGAGTAGTACAGTTGAGTTATACCGTCAGATGGTGGAATGCACAAGTCAATATTGTTTGTGTTTTAGTTGTTTTAGTTTTTCTCGTTTTTGTAAATTAGAAATAAATATTTCCTTGCCTAATACTGAAATTATTGGTCAAGACTAAGTGTGGGGTAGCCGAGCCTAACCTAACCTTAGTCGAAGCTTATTTTAAATTGACCGAAATTGGGACTGTCTGCTTTCTTTGACGTAGAACAATGGGTGCTGTGCAAGACATGGGAAAGGGCGCATCTACATCAGCGCCGGAAGAAAGAGGTTAAGACTGGGAGCAACATTCTAAAGCGAAGCACTGGGCCGTTCCACGCGCCGCTAATACTAACCCGATGGGTGACAGAGGAAGGGAAGAAGTGGTACACGAAGCACAAGGAGAACAAGTATTCCCTGAGGAGCATATTGCAAGGGACCCATTGGCACAGGAGTTCCCCCGCATGGTACACCGGACTGACACTATCGGGCCGCGCTTCATTTTGACGAGCCCAAGGAGTGCACCGCACTTGATTCGGGGAGTTCTATCAAATTGGAACCCGACGCTCCGTAGTTACACCACTCAGATGGGCAGTCAGATTGTCACACTTGAGCCTCACCACTTAAAATGCCATACCGGGGGCGCAAAACACGAATGCCCACGTACTCCGGCACTCGAACATCACTCCACCTTATGCGGATATCGTACGCACATTGTGTGGAGCCCGCCTACCACGCCTGAGCAGCATAAGGAGAGGGGCTACCATTAGACATTGCCCTACCACGATGAAGAAGTGGAATACTTTGATTGATCAGAGTTTCACCACCCACCTTTGTGTTTTGTGATTGTATGAACACCGACGTGTTCGATTTTAAGTGTGGGGTGGGAGTAGCAGGGTGGTGCCGATTTTTGTCTTGTTTTGTATATAATTCACTGTCTTGTTGTCGTGTTTGAAAAGATTGTGACCTTGTTTGTGTGTGTATGTTCTCTCGTATTGTAAATATCTTTGTGAAGCTATGTGTGCCGTTGAATGCTGTTAGCCGTTGTGTAAATAGTTTTTGTCGAAATTATCGATATTTAAAAATTTCCAAGAATCTACTTTTATTGTTGGCTTTCTCGGAGTTTGTTTTCGTTCTTTTGCTTGGTAAAGAGTCCCATTGAACCGAAGTCGTAAATAGTGACCGTTCCTTATGATAATGGACAGACACCCGCCTTTAAGGGAAATGCGCCGATAGAGTAGTTTATTTTCACTTTGGTTTGTTTGGTTGTATCCCATGCATGTTGCTACTCTATGGCTAAGAAATCCTGGTTGCGTGTTGTACATAATGTTTATACTGCAAAGACGATTCGTTTGGAAAGCGGTAATTTTTGGTGTTGATATGTGAGACACTTAGGCCACACCCGATTCAGTGATTGAGGCTTAATTTTGAATTCTTGTAATTAGCCGATTAAAGAGTCTGTGAATATGTCTTGAGTTGAGCATGTGCAATGAGTGTATAGTGAGGTTTGTTTATTCCATGTTATTGTGAAGTGTCTAGATCTTTCCTGGTGTGTATACGAAACGAAATGAAGGAAGCGTAGTGTGGGAAAGGATGGTGGCGTTACTTTGTTTAGCCTAAAGTTTTTCTTTCTTCTTTTGTTTTATATATACCCACTTTGAAGATTAAATCCTAGTTAGCCCATTGGAGCTTCCTTAGCCTATTTTGTTCTTTTGTCAAAAAGGTGTAAAACCAGTTAACCCCTTCTTTTCATTCACCGCAACCTAATCCGAAGCTCTTAAGCGCTCAAGAAAAATAATTTTCCCACAAAGCTGTAAAGGAGTGAAATGATGAAAAGAAAATAAAGAGAGGAAAAAGCAAAGTGATGAAAAGCAAGAAAAAGAGTCAAAGGTGCACTGCCCAGAAGAAAATAAAGTGCTTAATAAATCTTTGTTGTTTGGTCTGGTGGGGTTGCGTAAAGGAGTTGAAAAAATGTAATTCATGAAAGACTCCGGCGGTTGGGAGGAGGAAGCAAAACAACTTATGCCCAGAATATGATGGGATGTAGGGAAAAGCGCTTTAAGGATGCTAGTTGTTATTGGTTAGCCCAGTATATACTAGATCCGTAGCTTATATTACAACCCATTAAGTCCTACGGATCTTACATCACGCCAGCCCTTATATTAGTGGAGTAATACACGAGGCAAGCTTATGGTTCATGACACAATGCATGTGATTTCGTTTGGGAGAGTGAGCGAAATTGGGTGTGTCTAGACCCGGCATGAATTTTTGTAGAATTCATGTGATTAGAACAGGGGAAACTCTCTCTTATGTGTGAGGGCACATGTTGGACGAAAGAATAAAATTCGCCGGATATCTTAATGCCTAATGTGCATGAGTTTGCCGATATCGAGTCGATTTGTGATGTCTAGTGGTCTTGATATGTTGGATATCAGTGTAATGATGATGCCAGGCATGCTTTCTTATGATTTGTAAGGTCAAGTGTAACCGTAGCTCCCATTGTCGAGCCAAAGTAGCCATGATGGGATGTCAATTGCATGAGGTATAGGAGTATTGTTCGAGGACGAACAAGATTTTAAGTGTGGGTAGGTGATCGGGGGCATATCTATATGCCCAAGTGATACTCAAATGCATCGCTTTTGCCTTGTTTATCCAACAATGTTAGTACAGTCTCATGTAAGTTGTAGGGAAGTGTGAATTTATACTAACCAACATGATTAGCGTTGTTTTGCAGAAAACATACTTTTAGGGAGCTAAGTTGCATGTTGGGAGGAATCGGAGATGGTCTCAGGAGCGAGCAAGGAAACAGCGGGAGAAGCAAGAATAAAAGAGGCTCGGGCGATGGAGCCGTGACACGCTGAAGCTATCGCGGGATGCATTCCCCTTGGTCCGGGGAGACATGGAATTTCAAGAATTTTATAGTCCGCGCATCGAAGTCGTGGCACGTTGGAATTAATTTCCCCGGATCTTGACATTCCAGTGAAGGTCCGCGTTTGCACCGTGGCACGCTGGACATGCTCCGCGTTGCATGCCGTACACGCTGGGGAATTACCCGGACGGCTAAACCTGCAGAGCCTCCGCGTTTGCACCGTGTCACGGAGGCAGCTCCGCGATGCACCCCCGTGGAACGTTGCTTGTTATTTCGGAAAAAATTCTCCCCAGTATAAATAGAACACTTAGGTTCATTTTTAATCATTCTGACTTGGTGGAGCAAGAACGTGGGTTACAGGCGCTAGGGAGGACGAAAAATTTTAGGTTTTCTCTATCCCTTTCTTCTTCTTTCAATTGTTTGTGTGATTTACACTCATTTAATGATGTTCGATCCACAAATGAGTGGCTAATTCCCTTCCTTGCTGAGGTTAGGAACCATTGTATTGAAATGTAATTGTTGATTATCTGGTTGTTTCATCTTTTCTTCTATGGTTGTTCTATTTAATTTTGTTCTTACCGCATTAATATTTGGTCAATGTTAATGTACATCTGAAAAGTCCGGTTTCACCCGAGAGGGCACGAAACTGGAAAGTTGTGAATTAATAGGATATGATCTCTTCTTAGTTTGGAAAAATTGAGAATTGATTTACCTTCAGAATAGAAATATACCTGAAAGTCGTATTAGTCAAGTGTGGAATCGGTTTTGTATGGCTTTAACATGAATTTCTTTCTTATCACGTAAAATGTAGGCGGAAGGTTCATGATTCTTAAGTTGGGTTAAATACTTAATCCATAGGCATAAGTTCCGACTAGCAACCGGAGAAAAGATAAACCATGTGTATCGATAATTACCCCTTTACATGTTCGCTTTAGCCTCAAAGATGCTCACATTCATAGTTGACTACTTGTATAATTATTTTACTTTAGTATAAAAAATAGTTCACAAAATATAAAAACTTTTCTTTACACCGTTGTCTCATTTTTATGATACAGTAAACTGACACTTGAGGAGATTTTACCCTGTAGTCCAGTCCCTGTAGGTTCGACATTCCGGTTCTTAAAAGGGCCACTGTATTACTTGTACAACCCGTATTTGCGGGCTCATCACCTTCCGTTAGAAGCGGCTCAGAGAATACTAATTTGTATTGTTGCTGCCTAGGTTGGCTAGTGATGTTCTTCTACCTTTTTGAGTGCCATAGAGGCTTATGCTTCTAGTTGTTGAGAATTTCTTGTTAAGTTGTGTATCATAGGGCATAGCTTGGCTATATAAATTTCTATTTTGATGCCTATATCTATAGTAAAGCTCACCTACATGCCATTGGCATATTCAAACCTACGTAACTATAATCTTAACAATGTAGCCTTACCTTTGAAAGGCTAGCAGCACCAGGGTTGCCTTATGAACCGGGTGGTAGCTTCTAGGTGAACTACCTACTACTAGTAACCATGTAGCTTCATACGACTTATAGCTTGTCGTATAGGTTACTCGAAAACCACCCTAGTCGTTAGCAAATTGATAGACTATGAGATACCCTATATAATCTTATCAGCTCTTAGACATGGGGCCAACGCCTCTGGCTACTCATACAGATGCCCATGTACATGTTTTCTTGAAGGGCTAAGTTCAATTATACCTGCCAATGGGGCTACATATTGCTCACAAGAGCTACATGATATCTGGAATGACTAGATTGAGGCCTGTAGAGCCATATTGAAGTCTATTCACTTATGGATTCCCTTATGCCGTAGTGGCATCACTAACCCTCAGTAGAGTCTTGTGTCCTCAGAGTGCAGTTATAGGAGCCTAGAAGGCTCAGATACAGCTGCTGGAGCCCAGAAGGCGTAGATATAGTTGCCAGGAGACCAGGCTCGCATACGCCGTCAGGAGCCCGTAGACTCGAATGCCAACCTCGAAATGAGTATGTTAGTTACAGCTTGCTTATGAAGCTATAGTGGTACAAATAGAGCTATATACATTGATTTGTCAGGGCTTATGGGGGAAAGGTAGGTTATTCTGTGTTGTTTGTACCTTCCGTGCATATGGGTGTCTCGTTAGGTTCTTATTTGAATATTATCCTTGGGTTACAGCTCATGTTTGTGAGATCGTACAAGTTAACCTCTGGCCCTTATTGCTGATTCCTCTCAGTCTTCAAATATCTTCTATTCTATTTATTATTACTATCTTACATATCAGTACATATTGTATTTCATGCACGGTGCGCGTATAATAGCTGCAGTGTTCAAAATGTAATCGGTTTTGAGACCTCGGTAATAGCCATTAAAATTTAGAAGATTGGCCAGCTTCTTTCCCTGAGCTCTATATGATTAGAGGTTTTCCTGTCTTTGATTAGTTTTTTGGCTAGGCTAGGCCCTTTCCTGACCAATATATTTCTTTAGTGGCTTGCAATCTATGGGTTCTCATAGGGAGATGCATTGTTGGTCGTAGGCCTAGTTATTTTGCTACTTGACAGCCTTGTTGGCTTTGTACGTGTATATATATGTATATGCAATTGTATTGCTTTTGTTCTGATTTAGACAGCATGGTGGTCTTGTCGCCCCGCATAGGATGATGTTATGATTGCAACTATTTGGTCGCTGTTTTGCAGTGTAAGGTTAAGGCCTTGCCGCCTAAGGCTATGTTTTGAGCCAAGATATAACTCGATGGTTTTATTGGATATGTGTTGCTTGTATGCACCAGAAGTGTATATGTCCAGCTAGGCCAGCTCAGGGTCCAGTGTGGCATTAGTTTCTAGTTACGCCTCCCAATTTGGGGCATGACACACTCATTTGAGGAAACCCGAACATTTTCTCGTAGACTCGTCTCTTCAGCTAGATAGGGCCATGGTAGAGATTGTAACCTAGTTATCACCAAGAGCTCCACTAGCATGCTCAACTTTAGTAGGGTACATCCACTAGTGCAGATGGTTGTCAGCGTCAGAAAAGGTTGTACATGACCTCTCATCACATCAAGATCAGGTCTCTTCAAATGTGGTCACCGGTATGTTGTGAGTATTTCATCTTGATGTATATGCATTGTTAGATATAGGCGATACTTTATCATTTGTAAAGCCTTATAATGCTATTAGCTTGAGTCTGTCCCAAATCCTATCCATATAACCCTTCTCAGTCTCTACTCCAGTCAATGACTCAGTAATAGCTCAAAGGGTATACAAAATTGCCTTATCACAACCCCCATAAAGTCACCCTCACCCATCTAGTAGAGTTATACAATAGACCTGATTTTAAATGCTATCTTTGGTATGGATTGGTTGCATGCATTTTATGCTTCATTGAATTGTAGAACCCGAACGGTAGAGTTTCGATTTTCTGGTGAGCCAGTCCTAGAATGGAAGGGTGCTTTGTTGTACTTGTAGGTCGCTTCATTTCCTACCTTAAGGCCAGAAAGATGATTCCCAAGGGTTTTGTTTACCATCTAGTTCAGGTTAAGGATGCTACATCCGAGACCCCAACTCTTCAGTATGTCTCCTGTTGTACAGCAGTATGCATGCAGCAGCTGGTGGAAGTGGAGCACTCGAAAGTTTTCCCAGATGATTCACTTCAGAGTACCTCCTAAGTGGGAGATTTAATTTGCTATCGACCTTCTTCCCGATATGTGTACCATATCTATTCCTCCTTGGCGTAATTGCTCAAATTTGAGCTAAAGGAGTTGAAGGAGCAGTTGAAAGATCTTCTAGATAAGGGATCATCAGACTGGAAGTCCCCGTGGGCAACTGGGTTCTCTTGTTTGAAAGAAGGATGGGACTTCTTCGTATGTGCATTGACTACTTCCAGAGTTGAACAAGGCTACAATCAATAATAAGTATTCCATCCCTAAAATTAATGACTAAGTTGACCACCTCGTGGTGTTAAGTGCTTCTCAATGATAAACCTCAGATCCAGTTATCACCTGCTCAGTGTTAGGGAGAGTAACATTTCGAAGATAGCTTTCAGACTCGACATGGTTATTGGTGAGTGTGTGGTTATGTATTTTGGACTACGAATACTCCTCGGTAGCCTTTTATGGATTTCATGAACAAAAAGTGTTCGGCTTCATATTTGTATGTTCGTGATTGTCTTTCATAGAGGACATTCTCATATACTCTCGGTGGGAGGAGGAGTATGCCGCTTTGTTACACCACGTAAGTTTTTCGTTGTCTAACCGATGTGTACGTGTGCATGTTGAGAGTTCTAAGAATGTGTCACATACTGGAGAAGGTTCAAAGTTGGAATGAGGGAGCATGTTATCAAGCAAGCGGGTGGAAAGAGCCAGGGGCAAGCAATACGAGCGCCTTGTTGTGCACCCCTCTCCTATGCAGGGAGTGGCTCATCGCGCCTACTCCTTCTATGATGGGAGGTGCGCGCGAACCCCGCACCACTCCCTCCCCAATATATTTATGTTTTGTGTATTTAATTCATTTAAATCTTTCCCTGAAGTAGTAGCGGCTTAGGCCATTTCCCCTTGATTTCTTTTGTGCAAATTAAAGGTAAATTAAGCTATCAAATCTCATCTAATTGCAAATTCTTCTTGGTAATGAATTTCAGGCCTACAAAGAACATATCTACGAAGTTGAATTTTTAAATTGGCCTGGTTTGATGGAGCTATAGCGGGTGGAAGTCGTAGAAATCATATCTAGCTAAGACGAGTATGTCTACAAGTTATAGTAAGTACTTCTACCCTTGTAATCTATAAGAATTTGTAAGATCCCGTCGAATTGAAATCGCTATGAGCTAAGATATAGAGGGATTATAAGTTCTTAATCAAAGAAGGATTGGTAGAGAGGAGTTCGGCAATTGAGGTATGTTAAGGCTAACCACCTTTGGCAAGTTATTCTAGTCGTATAATTGATAGAACTTGTTCTTTTGTAGTAGTTCCTTTGTTTACATTTGTCAGTTAGTCAGCTACTTTGCTTGAATTGAAGTTGTAGTATAGTGCATCCCTTGTCGGGATTAGCCTTATTCCATCTTTTACTCTCATTGAAGTGGCCCAAAGATTACTGATTCTTATTGTTGCTTCCTAGGTTGACTAGTGATGTTCTGCTGACTTTCTAAGGCCATAGAGGCTTGTGGTTAGTTGTTGAGCATATCTTGTTAAGTTAGGTGAAGATAGGGCATAGCTTGGCAATATAGCTTTCATTTTGAGGCCTATATATGTAGTAAATCTCAATTACAGGTCATTGGCATATCTCGATGCCTGCAAGACTAGAATCTTGACAAAGTAGCCTTACCTTCGAGTTAGTGGAACTGGTAAGGTCGCCTAACAAACTGGGTGGTAGCTTTCTAGGTGGACTACCTACCGCTAGTAATCATATAGCTTCATACAAATTATAGCTTATCGTATAGGTCGCTCAAAACCACCTAGCTGTTAGAAAACTTATAGATGATGAGATACCCTATATAATTAACCTTATCAACTGTTAGACGTGGCGCCCAACGCCTCTGCCTACTCATACAGATGCCCACGTACATATCGCCTAGAAGGGCTAAGTCTGGTGATACCCGTCTACACGGAAAGCAAATGGGACACTACAAGAGCTATATAATATTTGTAAGGACTAGATTGAGGCCTGTGGTGGTCACTATTAAAGTCAATTCACTCTATGGACTTTTTCTATGCCGTAGTGGCATCACTAACTCTCAATCGAGTCTTGTGTACTCGGGGTGTAGCAAGAGCCCAAAAGGCTCAAATACAGCTTATAGTAGCCCGTGGCTTAGATACAGTTACAAGAGCCTATAAGGCTCAAACACAACCACAGAGCTCCAAAGTCCTGGGATACACCTCAAAAGATGAAAGTGTTAGTTACAGCTGGCCTACAAATGGTTGTGGTGCGTATAGAGGTATATAGATTGGATTTGTACTCGGGCTTATGGGGGCCATGGTAGGTTATTCTTTTTGTTTGTACCTTCCAGCTTAGACAGAGGTGTCGCCAGTTAGGCTCTTGTTTGAATATTATCTGTTAGTTACAGTTTGTGTTTGTAAGATCGTACAGGTTAACCTTTCTTGGCCTTATTGCTGATTACTTTAGCTCCTCTATCAGCTTCTATTCAAGTTATTATTACCGCCTTATATATTCAAGAGATATATTATACTAAGACCATATGGGGCTCGCATACTTGCTTGCAAAGTTCAAACAGACAAGTTTCAAGATCTCCGTAATAAATGTCCAGATTCAGCAGATTGGCCACCTCCTCTCCCTCTGAGTTGCCATGATGAGAGGTTTTCTTGTCTTTTGATGTATAGTTTTTGCAGTCTGTCCTTTCCCAACAAAAATCTTTTACAAAAATCTTTCTATTTATTGTGATAGCAGTATTACTCTGGTGTATTAGATATGAGTTATTGGCCATGTGGGCTCAGTTGTTTTGCTAGTTGTAGCCTTGTTGGCTTGTATACATATATATATATATATATATATATATATATATATACATTTGTTTGATTTTTGTCTAGTTTAGACAACATGGTGGTCAAACTGAATCAAGATAGGATTGCATTTATTATTGCAATGAACATGGTCACCAAGCTGTTATTGGGTATGTTATGGCCTTTTCGGCCTAAGGCTACAGTTTTGAGCTGAGATATAGCTGATGGTTTTATCTTGATTATGTGTTGCTGATATGCACCATAAGTGCAGCATGTCCAACGGTCAGTCAGGTCCACAGGGCATTAGGTGCCAGCTATGCCTCCCAAGATGGGGTGTGACAAACTTGGATATCGTAGCAACATCATATCCTAGGGAGTCCCAAGCTGCACTAGTAGAATCGTGTTATATAAATGTTGTGCACCACATTACAGGAATCTATATATGATATGGATAGCACCTCTACCTTTCAAATCGTGCTATAGGGATGAGTTATATAGTTAGTCCTTAAGATTACATTATGTTCCATTACGTGAGATGTCTGATATATTCGTACTACAAATAGTTGAGAGCTAGATACAATAGTGAAGGTACTGGGTGCCACAGTTGCCGAACGCCCATCTTGAGGACAAAAGGGAGACATTTTCTCGATCTCCCCAAAGATTCTCCATGGCACTAGGAACCTTCTAGGGTAGAACATAAGAGCCAACATCACTTTCAATTCTTCCTACACCTTCAAAGTTTCCTGGATGTTAGAAGTGCAGTATATGTTGGCTCAGATGATGGCTGCTCAGAGCCAGCCGTTATACCAGTTGTTGCCGATCTTACTGAGGGACTCGGAAGTTCGAGGGTTCATGAGTTTCTCGCCTTAAGTCCTCACCGCTTAGGAAATGACCACCGAGAGAACCTCGAACTTTATAGATCGCTTGTATAGGTTATTCAGGATCATGCATGCCTCATCCACGTATCAGCTAAGTTAGCGTTTTCCGGCTATGAGATATAGTAGTTTTGAGGTATGAGAGTTGGGAAAGGTCCAGGCGAGATGCACCTTCACCCACATGGCCTAATTTCTCTAAAGCCTATATAGACCATTACTTCCTTGAGATTCAATAGGCTAGAATAGAGTAGTTCTTGAAGACTGAGAAGGGCAGGATGAGTGTCCGAGAGTATACATTAAGGTTTGATTCCTTGGCTAGATATGCGCGCCGTTTATTAATACTATAGCGCCTGATCACGGGAAATAATATAGGTCCCGTGATACGCTTATAGCTTAAAATTAAATGTGTTGTCTAAGCTATTTGATACATTTTCATGTGATTTTATAAAAGTGAAGATATGTGCTAACCAACATAGATTAGCCTTGTTTGTAGGTTTTGATGACTTTTGAGGAGCTAATTCATGAGTTGCGGAAGTGAGAGCTTGGAGACGGGAATAAACACGCGAACGCCGGGTAAAGAGGGAGGCCCAAAACAGCCCACCCAAGGCGTCGACACGTGCCACGGCAGGCAGGCTGCCCAAAATAGCCCCATGCACGTTGGCAACGTGCCACGGGCATGAGGGGTCCATGACCAAGAGTGTGTGACGCGCTGCCCAAGCAGCGTGCCACGTTGCTATCGCGGCAAGGTTTCCGCCGAAGCCGATTTCGTTGATTTCCAGTTGAGTTGGGCGATGCCTCCGTGTCACGGAGGCAGTTCTCCGCGATACACTCCGTGACACGGAGCCGTTCCACGATAGGCCAAATTATGCATCAAGCCCATTTACTATAAATAGGGACCCTTAGCTCTTATTTCCATTTGGTCACGATTTTATTCGAAAACCGTATAGGTGAAGGGAGAAGTGAGAACTCCATCTAGGGTTTATCAAATTCCCTTCCTCATCTACCAATCTCATGTAAGTATGTGTAGTTAGGAGTAAATTAATAGTAGATTAGGAGTAGATTAACGTAGTTTTACTAACATGAATGGCAAGAACCCTTCCTCTAGGGTTGAAGACATGAATTATGATTGTAATTTTATGATATTGTTTTGGAATTGAGTTATTGATTGTTGTTTTCGTCTTGCATTCTGATTTGTTGGTTGTTTTAATGATTGATCACCATAAAAGCATATTGTTAGCTTGGGAAATAGCTTGAGAAGGCATTACCTTAGGCTTGAAGATGCATGAGAATGTGGGGAGCATGGCAATCTCGGGAGGGGTTCCGTGTTTGGATAGAAATATACCTAACACCTTGCTTGGTTGACACGGGGTTAAGTGAAAGACCAATTTGGGATGTCACATCACCACTCTGGAAGAAGTAGGTGTGCGAATGAGCTAGTGCTAAAATGGTTAGACGTATCGAAAGTCCCTAATCGTTTCCCCGTAAAACCACAACATAATTGATTGCCCGCGACTAGAAAATTAAACTCCGTCACAACATGCAAAGGAGGCTAGATTGCCGTGTTAAGAGGCTCGAAAGACCATGAACATGCAATTCTAATTATGTGAAATAACAATCGATAGGACCATGCTTGTTCCATTGCAAATCGTATTATCGAAGATTAATTGGTTTTAACCCTATGTTGCTCCTAGAGCACTTTCTGTATCATTTCGTTGACCCAAACTTAGACTTAATTATTCTCCAAACGAAAATGTCTATCACCAACACTTTAGATATTTTAGATCACACTAGAAATGGGTAGTTAGAGAATGGGTCCGCCTCCCGGGTGTGGGTTCGATGTATTCCTGGTTTCCGGTTCAAAAGAGCCACTATATTACTTGCACGACCCCGTACACTTGCGGGCTCATCACCACTCAAGGTACAATTTGTTTATAGTAGGAGTTTCACCAAATAGGTGTGGAGTTCTGTATTACTACCACATTTCGGGAGGATGGTGGATATCTCGCAATTCAGGCCTTTTCTAATATAGAGGAAATCGTAAAAGCATCGAAGATGTGGGCCGAAAAAGTGGCGCATCAGAGATGCGCTGAGAGCTAGACCCATTGGATTTTCGTGTAGAGTTCTAGGGTGGGCCTAGGCCTCATTTGTTAGGTAGTCCACCTAGGCCCTCATCTCGACAGGGACAAAAAGGCGTAAAAAATTAGATCATCATGGATAGTTAGGTCCCGACGAGAGTTCACGAGCACGTCAAGCTCACAAAGAACAGAGAAGCCTAGACCAAATGAGGACAATTGTACAACGTTGTATTACTTACAATAGGAGAAATTTTGGGAGATGCATATATGGATCCACTACTTGATATTCTTGTATGTGGAGGGTCACATGATGAGATACTGTCTAACTAGAGATTAGAGTGATCGGGGCCAATGGAGGTCCTCGCAGGGGTCACATGCTCCAATACCTTCAGAGAGCGTACGCCCTTGGCTCCGTAGGGTAGTGTGGTGTTACTCCACTAGTGGAACGAAAGTTTGCTATACTACCATAGTTACTTTAGCGACCATTTTATGTCCTACACCTGTTGGTGAATCTTTTATCGCCAGGAGAATATATCGAGGTTGTACGGTGGAGATTATTGGAAGCCAAAGCTCTGTAGACTTAGTAGAGATAGATATGGTTGACTTTGATGTGATTATGGGCATGGATTGGCTAGAGCCATGTTATTCCAATGTTGAGTGCCGGACAAAGACTATCCAATTCCACTTCCAAAGAGAGATAGGTGGTGGAATGGAAAAGCAATGCAGCTATGCCAAAAAGGTAGGTTCATATCCTATCTCCAGGTAGGAAGTCGATTGCGAAGGGTCACTTATCATATTTTCGTGGCTAGAGATGTGTAGGAAGAATCCCGACTCTTCGCCTATTTTGGTGGCTAGTGAGTTTCAAGATGTATTTCCAGATGAGCTTCCTGGTATTCCCTAGAATGGGAAATTTACTTCTCCATTGATACGCTACCAGATACAATGTACCCCATACCGATTCCTCCATACAGAATGACTCTTGCCTAGCTAAAGGAATTGAAGGATCAGATGAAAGACTTGTTAGACAAAAGGTTTTATTGAGTTCGGTGCTTTACTGTAAGGTGCGCCAGTTCTATTTGAGAGGAAGAAAGATGGCTCAATATGAATATGTATAGATTATCAAGTAATCGAATAAAGTTACTATTAAGAACAAATATTCCTTCCAAGAATATATGATTTGTTTGATCGCTTGCAGAGGGGCAAAATACTTCTCAAAGATTGACTTAAGGTTAGGGTACCAACAGGTATCGAGATAAGGATATTCTGAAAACAACCTTCCGAACTCATATTTCCATTTTGAGTTCCTAGTTATGTCTTACGGGTTGGATGAATTCCCCTGTGCTGGTGTTTATGGACCCATTGAATGTTATATTTAGGTTGTTTCTAGATTTTTTCGTGATAGTTTTTATTAATGATATTCTTGGTATATTCATGTTAGAAGAGGAGCATATAGATCATTGATTTAACGATACCTCAAACTCTCCTTAGAGACGTGCTATATATACAAGTTCTTTAAATATGAATTCTAGTTAAACTCTATAGATTTCTTAGGCCATATTGTGTTAGATGTGCATTCAGATGACTTAAAGAAGATTGAGGTTGTAAGGAATTAGCCCAGACCCACAACTCCAACGAAAGTCTGGGCGCTTTTGGGCTAATGGGTATTTAACATTGTGAAGGATTCTCTACCCTATCAACACCATTGATGCCAGTCAATTCTGTAGCGCCTAAGATCCAAGGGCTTGTGAGTAGAGATCTGGGGTTCAAAGACAAACTAACATCTACACGAGTATTAGCCTTTCCAAAGGGTTCAGAGGGATGCACAGTATATGATGACGCTTCAAACATTAGATTGGATGTGTTGATGCAACATAGCAAGGTGATTGGCTATGCTTCGAGGCGCTAAGGAAGCAATGAGAAGAACTATACCACACATGTTTTAGAATTAGTTGCAGTTGTTCATGCTATAAATATTTGGAGGAACTACTTATATGGTGTCCATGTAGGCATCTTTGCACGATCACCACGAGCCTTCGCATATTTTAAGCAGAAAGAGTTGAAATTGTAGCCGATGCCCTAGCTGCAGATCCATAGGAAGCCTATTGTATTTGATCGGAAAAGAGAGAATTGGCTTGAGAGATGCACCAGTTGGCTAGTTTAGAGTCTAATTGATGGACTCAGATGATAGCATGGCTAGATACATAATACTACGGTGTTATCTCTAGTTGTGGAGGTAAAAGAGTGACAAAGAGAAGACCCTAGCCTAGTACAATTTAGAGGAAACGCTCGCAGGAAGGTTTTTGGCTTCCTTTGAGGTAATAGAAGATAGAGTCTTGAGGTCCAGAGGTCGACTCTGTTTTCTAGATATGGCAAGGCTTCGCTAGCAGATTATGGCAGAGGTACATTATTCTGCTATTCTCTTGCCCTGGTTTGACAAAATGTGTACTATGATATAAAAGAAATCTATTGGTGGCATGGGATGAAGAAAGATATTGTTGAGTTTGTAGCATAGTGTCTTAATTGCCAATATGTAAAGCCGAACATAAGAATCGAGCAAGCTGACTGAGAGATAGTCGTACCTATATGGAAGTAGGAAGCAATCGGTATGGATTTTCTTATAGGTTTACCTCGTACGAAGCATAAATTTGACTCTATCTGGTCATTGTTGGATGTAGCCGGCGAAATTAGCCCATTTCTTTCCGCCTCGAAGACTTCATTTTTAGCTAAAGATTATGCTGAATTATATATTAAAGAGATAGTCCGACAGTGTGGTGTTTTAGCATCTATCATCTCTGATAGAGGGGCACAATTTAAAGCAAATGGAAAATCATTTAGAAAGGTTTGGTGATGCAAATAACTTGATTACAACCTTTCATCCCCATAGATGGCAAGCCGAGCGCACAATTCGTACGCTAGAAGATACGTTGCAGATTTTTTGTGCTAGGAATTTCAGAGGAAGTTGGGACAACACCTACCTCTTATTCAGTTTGCATATAATAACAGCTTACCATTCCACCATTAAGATGGAACCTTACGAGGCTTTGTATGGGAAAAATAGGTCCCCCATAGATGGTAATAAGTGAATTAGGTGAGTTAGGTTGATTGACCTGGTTCCGATACATCATTCTGAAGAGAAATAAGCTCATTAGAAAGCATTTATTGATAGCCCAGAGTCTGGCGAAGTCCTATTCCAATATACGAAATAGGTACTTAAAGAATACTGATGCTGGATGACTGGGTATTTCTCGAAAAGTCCCCTCAGCCTCTATGAAGGGCATTAGAGATTTGGCAAGAAAGATCTAGGGCCATACCAGATCCTCCGGAAGATAAGCCGAGTGGCTTATGAGTTAGAATTTTGGGTCTAGAATTTGTCTAATCCAAATTTCTTCACATCGATGCTACAAAAGTGCTGAGAGACCTTCTTGGGTTGTCCTTAAATGAGGATGTTCGGGTCATAGAGGAGAGTTGTCCTAACTGAGGAGACCTTAATTCTATACTTGATCAGCAGGTTCGCAGATTAAGGACCAAGATGTAGCTTCTATTGAAGTCTTATGGAGGAACAAAAATATAGAAGAAATGATATGGAAAGCCGAGGATGAAATAAGGTCTAGATACCTTCACTTTTTCCCAACCCTATGATGGTAGAACACAGACTCAGCTAGATACAGCTAAGGTAAGATAGTTCTCAAGTGTTGTATTGTTGTTTTTGTTACCGTTGTTGCTAGTTACTCACCTTTTTGTTATGGAACTATATTTTATAGTTATTTGAAGTGTCCCCGTAAGATGCCTATGTTGGACTTTTCTAATTTTCATATGTCCAAAAAGTCCATATTACAGGCGAGACTTGCCAAAAAATTTTGAGTCTCTTAAGATTGAATTTCATTCGAGGATTAATGTCCCTAAGGGCGGAATGATGTTACACCGTAGTTTTTCATTATCTAACTAATGTGTGTGTGCGCAGGTATCGAGAGTTCTTGGAAAGAGGCACATGGGAGAAGGGTCAAAGGTGGAATGCGGGAGTACATTATCAAGAGAGCAGGTGGAAGGAGCCGGAGGAAGGAACTACGGCCGCCACGCCGCACACCCTTTTCCCACACAAGGAGTGGAATGTCGCGCCTCTACTCCTCTGCAATGGGAGGCACACTGTGGACCCCCAACACCACCTCCCCTATATATTAAGTTGTGTTATTTAATTCATTTAAACATTTCAAGTAGTGAGCGGCATAGGAGATTTCCCCTTGGGATTTTTAGCACATAGAGGTTAATTAAGCTATCAAATCTCGTCTAATTGCAAATTCTTCATAGGTAATGAATCCTGAGCCTACAAAGAATATATCTGTGTTGTTGAACTTTCAAATTGGCCCGGTTTAATGGATCCCTAGCGGGTGGAAGTTGTAGAAATCATCTCTAGCTAATACTAGAACATCTACAAGTGATAGTTAGTACTTCTACCCTTCAAATCTAGAAGAATTTGTAAGATTTTGTCGAATTGAACTTGTTGTGACTTGTTTCCATTGTGTTTTACGTGATGATGTTGTTGGCCTACTTCTTGAGATAGTTATAGTCGTATTCCCCTTAATGTATGATTCAAGATAGAGGATTAATATGAGTTCTTAATCAAAGCGTGATTGGTAGAGTGAAGTTCGAAAATTGAGGTGTGTGTCAAGGCTAACCTCCTTCCGCAAGTTATTCTCGTCGTATAGTTGATACAGATTTTGCTTTCATAGTAGTTCTTGTTTACGTTTGTTGTGGTCAGCTGCTACGAATTGAATTTGAGGTTTTAGTATAGTATCCCTTGTCGAGATTAACCTTATTCTAGCTTTGCCACCTCGTTAGAAGGAAACCTAGAGATTATTGATTTGTATTGTTATCTCCTAGGTTAGCTAGTGATGTTCTGCTACCTTTTTGAGGCAATAGAGGCTTGTGGTTAGCTTTTGAGCATTTCTTGTTAAGTTGGGTAACTTAGGGCTTAGATTAAGGATGTACAACTTTCTATTTTGATGCCTCTATTTATAGTAAAGCTCACCTAAAAGCTGTTTGTATACCTCGACGCCTGTGGCTAGAATCTTGGCAAAGTATCCTTACCTCGAGTTAGTGGCACTGTGGTTGCCTAACGGACTGGGTAGCTTGCAAGGTGAACTGCTCACTGCCAGTGACTATATAGTTTCATACGACTTACAATTTGGTATAGGTTACACCGAAAACCATCCTATTCGTTAGAAAATTGATAGACTATGAGATACCCTATATAGTTAATCTTACTGCTTGTTAGACATGGGGCCAACTCCTCTTCTTACCCAAGGCAGATGCCCACGTACATGTTTCCTAGAAGGGCTAAGTTCAAGTGATAACGTGGGATGAGCTCCGCAAGTGTACGGCCGTACAAGTAATATAGTGGCTCTTTTTAAGAACCGAATGTCGAACCCACAAGGATCGGACTACGGGTAAAACCTTTTCAAGTGTTAATTTACCAAACTATAACAATGATGACAACAGTGTAAAGAAAAGTTTTTATATTTTGAAAAATATATTTTTATGCTAAACTAAACTATCTATACAAACTTGAGTCTCGAACTATGAATGTGAGTGTGCTGAGGCTACAAAGAAACATGTAAAGAGACGAACTATTGATGTACATGGTTTATCTTTCCTCCGGTTGCTAGTCGGAACTTATGCCTATGGATTAAAACTCTCGTATTTAACCCAACTTAAGAATCATGAACCTTCCACCTACATTTCTGTGATAAGAAGAAATTCAAGTTCTAGCCATACAAAAAGATTCCACACTTGACTAATACGACTTTCAGGTATATTTCTATCCGGAAGGTAAATCAATTCCCAATTTTCCGAAACTAAGAAAAGATCATATCCTATTAATTCACAACTTTCCAGTTTCTTGCCCTCTTGGGTGAAACCAGACTTTTTGGATTTATATTAACATTGGTCAGATATTAATGCAGTAAGAACAAGAATTAAATAGAACAACCATAGAAGAAAAGATGAAACAACCAGATAATCAACAATTACATTTCA